>CAUYQV010151461.1:0-13264 GCA_963574575.1 Galagoides demidoff | reverse complement strand
TCCGCCTCCCAAGTAGCTGGGACCACAGGCGCCCGCCACAACGCCCGGCCATTTTTTGGTTTCAGCCATCATTGTTGTTTGGCGGGCCCGGGCTGGGGATTCGAACCGGCCACCTTAGGTGTACGTGGCTGGCGCCTTAGCCGATTGAGCCATAGGCGCCGAGCCTTCCCTCCCTCTTTCGATCCATCCATTGAACCCTGTGCAGTCTGTTTTCAATTGAGTTTTTGGGTAAACTTTGTTTTCAAGCAGTAAAGAAATTTAAAAAGAGAATGTTAAATGATTATCTCTTTAAGAATCATGTTTTGGGTTTCCCCTTGCCCATTTAAGTATCCTTTTTTTGAGACAGAGTCTCAAGCTGTCGCCTGTCACAGCTCACAGCAACCTCAAACTCTCAGGCATAGGCCATTCTCATGCCTCAGCCTCCCAAGTAGCTGGGCCTACAGGTGCCGGCCACAATGCCAGGCTGTATTTTTTGTTGCAGTTGTCATTGTTGTTTGGTGGGTCCAGGCTGGGTTCGAATCCAAAAGCCTCCACGTAGGTGACCTGTGCCTACTCACTGAGCTATGGGCGCCACCTATCTTCTTTTTCTTTAAATGAGTGAACGACTTTTTAGTTTGCTGTTGCATCTTGGATGTGGGATCTGAATGTGGAGGTAGAGCCCCTGAGCTGGGCTTGTGAGTCCCAGGCAAGTCTTTTCGGTCTGGGCCTTCTTTCCCTTCTCTCTGTCAGATGAGGGAAGTGACCTGAATGATCTCCAGGGCCCTTTCCCGCACGTCTACCCTGGAATCTCAGGGTTCACGCTGTGAGTTTCCTGATCCTACTCTTGAGTGTCGTGAGTATTTCTTACTACTCTGCCTGATGTCTTCCTCTGCTTGAACAGCTGCGCACGTGATGAGTGCTTTGATTCTATTCTTGGTTAGTTTATTTTCCTTTAGCTTCCCTCTGTTTCATTTGTTTGTTTAAAGGTCCCCCCTCCTCCGCCTTGTGTTCTTGCACTGAATTCTTTCTGGATTCCTATCCCCATTTTAGTTGCCTCGCACGGTTCCTCTCTGTGACCCCAGTGTCGGGAGATTGGCCTGCGGTCTGTTCTGAAGACTGTTTGTGTTTCTTAGGGTCTGCTCTTCCCACGAGAGAGCTCGATCCATGGAAATAAGTGCCTTGCCAACACTGTTGTTTCTTTTCTTTGCTAAGTGATTTTTGGCGTCCACTCCATTACATTCCACCTCTCCCCTTTGGTTTTCTTTTATTTTTCATAAGTTTAGTGAGCTTCAAACTGCTTTCCCTATGATTACCTTTAAGCTTTTACCACTCAACATTCTATATTCTGGTGTGGGGCCATTTCCAAAGCAGGGTCTAAGTATGGGAATGATTTTCGGCAATACAGAGACGGACATCTTTTATTTGAATGGTATATGTATTTATTTCAATGTTTATGGTAATATAGCTGTCACATCAAACTTGTAATTTCATAATCATGCTATAAAAATCTTCCCCTTTTAATATAGTTGCCCAAAGTCAGAAAGCTAGTGAGAGACAGTACTTGTCTTGGAACCTGGGAAGGCCTGCTTCAGAGCTGTGATCTGCTCACTAAACTTGCTGTCTCAAAGAAAAAAATAACGTATGTGGTACAAGACTTTAGCACAAGTCAGGAAAGTAGTATTTGCATAACTGAAGTTTAGGAAGAACTGACATAATAGGAAGCATATGGGTTTTGGAGTCAAACAAACCTCAAATGCTGCATCTGTTACTGACCAATTATGTGTATCTGGACACATCAATTAACCTCTATTAACATGATGGAAAAAATATAACACGTGCACCCTATCCTAAGTTTTAAGACATTAATTTCCTCTTCTGTGACTCTCAGTTTATTCAACTATGAAAAATCAGGAGCAGGCCAGGCCTGGTGGCTCACACTTGTAATCTTAGCACTCTGGGAGGCCTAGGTAGGTGGATTGCTTAAGGTCAAATGTTCAAGACCAGCCTGAATAAGAGGAAGACCCTGTCTCTCCTAAAAATAGAAAAAGTGAAAAAACAACAACAAAATAAAAATAGTAAAATTGGGTGTAGTGGTGGGTGCCTATATTTTCAGCTGTTTGGGAAGCTGAGGCAGGAAGATGGCTTGAGCCCAGGGGTGTGAGGCTGCAGTGAGCTAGGACCATGCCACTGCATCCTAGCCAGGGTGGCAGAGTGAGACCT
This sequence comes from Galagoides demidoff, assembly GCA_963574575.1. Classification (NCBI taxonomy): domain Eukaryota; kingdom Metazoa; phylum Chordata; class Mammalia; order Primates; family Galagidae; genus Galagoides; species Galagoides demidoff. The sequence continues at coordinate 11,065 of CAUYQV010151461.1, read as the reverse complement.
TGTTTAAAAAAAAGGAGAGGGGAAGAAAAATCAGGATTAGTGACTATTGAGAAAAGTCAAAGATTAGAAAAAAAATAGCAGTTATTAATGCATAGCAGGTGTGCAGGTGTCTATAAAAAATACAGCTTATGTCTTCCAGATTGCTGGCCTCTCACAGTTGGGACTTTGGCACTCAAGGTTTCCGGTGCCTTAAGGAAAAATATCTCTCTCTCCTCTTCCCCACCAATGATCAAAACAGGGTTAGTCTGGTGAATTACATGATGCCAGGTGCACCCTGGGAGGAGGGGCACAGGGTGCAGGATAACCACAGCCAGGAAGACAGCACATTCCTTGTGTGGAGCTGGGCTGATAGGAAGGGGCTCATATCTCCAGGAGAAGAGAAGGGGGTGAGAGCAAGAGATAACCCTTCAGGGTCCACTCTAGTGCTGTGGTCTGTGTGTGGGCGGCATCGGGATTGGTGTGTGCAGTATGTAGTCACCATAAAGCAAGGTTCTTGATGTGCATGATGTGACCGTGGGCAAGCACAGCTGAGTTCAGAATGGGAAATGCCTATTTCAGCATTCTGGTGGTAAAATATTTCCAGATTTTACAACCTTGAACCCGTTACCCCGCACAGAATAATACAAATGGCTCCAGACTATTTACCTAAGTGATTACAATGGCATGAGGAATTGAATCTCACTAAGTGATTACCTTTGCCATGAAGTTTAAAGATAGTGCCATTTTATTATTCACAAATGATTAAACCTTGATGACTAATATAAGGGCAATTGCAGTTTAAAGAGTTTGGTCGTAAGCATTTTTAAAATAGCCAGACGCCCTGATGCAATAACTGAAAATGAAATTTTAAGTATCTAAGGTGAAAGGGCTTTTTATAACCCCTTCCACTCCCCCCACGAATGTATGTACCAATTTTTGATTTGCTTTTTTAAAAAAGTAATACTATGTTTTTCTTGATTTCTTCTGTGATGGAGGGAAAAGTGGAATTTAAGACCAAAGCTCTACATTCAAGTTTCTGCCCTTCTACTGAAAGAAATCTGCGTGACCTTGAGTGTTCAGGGAACCATTCTGGACTCGAGTTTCTTATCGATAAACTGAGGTCGTGAGCTCTGCCCTGCATAGCTCACAGGTTAAAGTAAGGATTGTCCTATAAGATACTGTGTGTGAAAATGTTAAGAAAACTGCAAAGTGCCCGAAAATGCACGGTGTTGTTATTCTCCATGTCTCCTAACCAGGCCCCAGGTCACTCTACCTTTCAAAATTTCATGTGTCTGCCCTAAGGCTTAACTCCAAAATGACACAGGAATCGGAGTCTAGGAGATTCTGCTTTTAATTTAAGCCTTGATGATTCCTGGTTTATTTTATTTATTGTTTGCTTTTATAAATACAAAACAAAATCTCATTAATTTGGAGCACAGCTAGTGAAAACTACAACAAAAAAGGGGGGTAATTAACAATGCAGCAGTTGGCTCACTGGTTTTCTATTATAGCGAGAGTTTTAAGGCCCTACCATAGGTCCTTACCATACAAGAGGAAATGCAAAGAAACTTTCTGTGGATCTTTATTTTATTTATTTATTTTTTTGAGACAGAATCTCACACTGTTGCTCTGAGTTCCATGGCATCGTAGCTCACAGAAACCTCAAACTCTTAGGCTCAAATGATCCTCTTGCCTCAGCTCCGGAGTAGCTGGGCCTATAAGTGTCCCCCCATGACACCTAGCTAATTTTTCTATTTTTAGTAGAGAGAGGGTCTTGCTTTTGCTCAGGCTGGTCTCAATCTCCTGAGCTCTAGCAATCTGCTTGCCTTGACCTCCCAGAGTGCTAGGATTCCAGGTGTGAGCCACTGTGCCTAGCCCATTTGTGGATGTTTAGTTCAGTGTTTGTGTGTAAGTGTTGGTCGTGGTAATGGGTATTCAAAATGCGTAAAGAAAAATTAAAGCAGATATTCATTGGCTTATTAAGGGGTCCACAGGCTGTGAGAGGGTCCTTGAAATCATATGCCAAGGTTCTGTTCATACATGCCCGTGTATGTTTTCTGCAGAGAGGATCCATCGCTTTCATCAGATTCTCAAAGGATCTGTCATAAACAAACAAACAACCTAAAAACTGAGTCAAGGAACACGGCAAACCTACAGATAGTCTGACTCTGACTAAACGGTGTACAAATTATTATGTGGTGGGCTTAGTCAGAAGAAAACTCTTCAAAGGAATGTTTGAGTCAGGTCCTGGAGTCATGAAAAGTTCCTGGGTCTGTTTATGTGTAGGTAAAACCAATTTATTAAGTACAGCAAATCTTTACACTAAGAGTTGTAACATCCAGCCAGCACTGTACTCGTCAGGAAAGCTTTAGAAAATTGCATTAGTCACAATTCTCAATTTTAGTTTAATCTAGTAAACAGATTGCAGCTTCAAAACTGTGAAACTTCCCTGAATAAAATGCAAGGTTCAAATAACTTGTGTCTGTAATTTAAAGGAAGCAGAAAAAAAAGGGAAGGTGAAAATTTCTTAAGGATTTTGGGCCAGTTAATCTTCTTTCTCCAATTCAGATAATTTATTCTACAGGTAAACTTTTTCTGTCCAGTAATCCCACATTTTCATCTATCCCCAGTAAGCATAGGTTAAGTGTATCCTCATTCTCTAGAAGACGCCATATGTATAGAAAGTAAAGTTTGTTGGTAACCAGGGACCTTGTTATCTGACTGGGGAAGGGTTAGAATCCCACATTTGATATTTTGTCATTGGGGGATGCTGGGGGTGAGCCCTTTACTCAGACTTAGCCTAGACTGCCCATGGACACAAAGACTAAGAGTATTTGGTGTCTTACTCTATGTACGAAAATATTCTATTTCACTGTGGCTTGCCATTTAGGTTGAACAACTTATTACATCTCAGTTTTCCTACATAAAATGGGAAAGAGCATTTTTTGATTGTATCTTTTGTTTTCTTATGAAAAATAGATTTGTAGAAAAATCAAAAAATAACTCTTGATATTATATAAATCAAAAGAGGCTTAGGCACATTCTTCTCCCTTGCCATGAGGTTTACCAGTTTATAGGTACAAATATGCAGTTAAAAATCAACACTGGTTTTATAAAAATAAAGTCCAAAAATTAAAAAAAAAATATTCAGCTATCTAGGATCCTGGTTTAAATTGTATACATCTATTTCCACGTGTAGAAGTGATTTACAAAATCACTTGCCATTAACGTTAAAAGCAAAATAAACTACAGGGGAGTTTAAGCAAAAAACCAAGTGGCTTTCCAGTTATGAAGTTAGTGAGGTAGTGAAGGTATCCCCTCAGATATATGTACCTAATACGGTATTCCTCATCTGGCTGAGCCATATTCCCTGGGCGTAGGAAGCTGGGAATTGTCTTCAGTGTCGGTAACCATCTGCTAGTTGGGATGGACTTAGTAGAACCAGTAGAAAGAAGCTCTGATTTTGTCCAAGCTCAGGATCCTCTACAAGGGAAGACTCCAGTTGGGACAAACTGGGTGACAATGTCGAATCTGTAGAGGAGCTGGTGACCCAGTTCCCCTAAAGCATGAACTTGTCTCCTCAAACTGTGTGACGTGCCTGCTGTCTGCCGCTCTCCTTTACTTAACTCTGCTGCCTGCTGGACAGACTGTGCCAAAGTTGGGCCTTGGGTTGGTCTTCATGGTGACGGACGCAGTTCCTCGTCAGCACTTCTCCACGCCAGTAGGAGAACTTGGGGGGGGAAATCCAGTTTTTCTTCAGAAGAAAACTTCATTCTCCAGCACCCCTTCTACGTTTTCATTTCTTTCCAAAATAGCTTCCAGATCTGTTGGTAGTTCTGGAAGAAAGTGGTTGAGATTCTTCAGGCAGGTTCTGATTTCATCTTCCACTTCCCATTGAAGTGTCCTTGTCGCATTGCTGATTTCCATCCGTCTTCTCTCCAGGTCTTCGTGGTTTTCCATCTGCTTTTTGAGCTCTGTGCACTCGTGCTGCATCTGGCTGAGCACCTTCATCTGCCACCAGTGCCACTGTCGCCATCCTTATGCACACAGGTGTTCTCTTGTTTTTGCTCAAGAAGATTTTTCTCCAGCTGGTTCCACTGGCTCTTAAGTGCTTCCTTCAGACTGGCCACCTGCTTCTCAGCTTGCTTTCTATCTGTCAAGAACTGGTTCTGCAGGAGACTGAAGTCTGCCCTCATAGGGTCTGCTTCTTTCTTCCCTTCCTTTTTTTTTGGAGACAGATTCTCACTTTATCACCCTTGGTACAGTGCCCTAGCATCACAGCTCACAGCAACCTCCAACTCCTGGGCTTAGGCGATTCTCTTGCCTCAGCCTCCTGAGTAGCTGGGCAGGCACCCACCACCACAACACCCACCTATTTTTTGTTGCAGTTTGGCCGGGGCTGGGTTTGAGCCCACCACCCTTGGTATATGGGGCCAGCGCCCTACTCACGGAGCCACAGGTGCCTCCTGAGTCTGCCTCTTTCTGAGGAGTCAGTAGCTCACTTGACTTTTCTATTAATTGCTTCTCCTTTTCCTCTTTTTTAAAATTAATTTATTCTTTATTTTTTAATTTTTATTTTTTATTAAATAATAAACACATAGATCATGTATACATTAATGCATTTATGGGGTACAATGTGCTGATTTCAATATAGAATTAGGAATGCTTACATCACACTGGTTAATAGTTACCTCATCTCGTTTACTTAGTTATTGTGTTAACACATTTATATTCTATACTAATAGATCTGACATGTACCCTTGCTTTATGCAGCATAGGTGTGATCCCACCATTCACCCTCCCTCGATCTGATCCCCTCCCATTCCCCCCTCCTCCCTCCTTCATCCTGGACATAGTTGTGATCTGGTCTTCATATGAAAGTGTGAGTGATTGTATTGGTTTCATAATAGTACTAAGTACATGGGATATTTTTTCTTCCGTTCTTGAGATAATTTGCTAAGTAGGATATGTTCCAGCTCCATCCATGTAAATATCAAAGAGGTAGAGTCTCCATCTTTTTTAAGGCGGCATAATATTCCATGTTATACATATGCCACAATTTATTAATCCATTAATGGGTCAATGGGCACTTGGGCTCCTTCTATGACTTGGCTATTATGAATTGAGCTACAATGAACAATCTGGTGCAAATATCTTTGTTATCAAGTGATTTTTGGTCTTTTGGATATATACCTAGTAGAGGAATTGAGGGCTCAAACAGCAGGTCTACTTTTAGATCCCTGAGTATTCTTCATACTTTTTCCCAAAAGGGACGTATTAGCTTGCGCTCCCACCAGCAGTGCAGAAGTGTTCCCTTTTCTCCACATCCATGCCAACATCTGTAGTTTTGGGATTTTATTATGTGAGCCAGTCTTACAGGAGTTAGATGATGTCTCAAAGTGGTTTTGATTTGCATTTCTCTGATGATTAAAGATGATGAGTGTTTTTTTCATGTGTCTATAGGCCATGCACCTTTCTTCTTCAGAGAAGCTTCTGTTCAAGTCCCTTGCCCACAATGAAATGGGATTACTTGTTCTTTTCTTTTCTTTTTTTTTTTTTGAGACGGAGCCTCAAGCTATCCCCCTGGGTAGAATGCGATGGCATCACAGCTCATAGCAACCTCCAACTCCCGGGCTCAAGTGAGTCTCCTGCCTCTGCCTCCCAAGTAGCTGGGACCACAGGCGCCCGCCACAACGCCCAGCCATTTTTGGGTTGCAGCCATCATTGTTGTTTGGCGGGCCCGGGCTGGGGATTCGAACCTGCCACATTAGTGGCTGGCGCCTTAGCCGATTGAGCCACAGGTGCCGCCAATAATGATCATTCTTTCAAGACCCATCTCGATCACCCACCTCTGTCACTAGGCCCATAATTTGGGTCAAATCTCAGCATGTTGGAGGGTGACAGCCACCAAACGCATAAGGAAACACCAAGACCTTGCTCATATGTATTGAGGGAAACCTGGGAAACATGTTAGAAAAAAGGAAGGAATGATGTCATGAGATTGGGCTGAAGTAATTGATCTCAGTTCATCAACAGCCCTATGAGGCCTCTAGCCAGTTGTGAAGGGACATCTTCTCTGGAGCAGAACTTCATGGAGAATATTCGTTGTCTCCTATGTCTGGGGTGAGAAGTGGTCCGTGTGCAGATCTACACTGATTTATGAGCACTTGCTAGTGGTTCGGTTGAATGCTAGAGACTTTGAAGGAGTAAGTTTAGAAGATGGGTAACAAATATGCTTGGGGAAGAAAAATGGGGATTGATCTCTCAGAAGGGACACAGCCCACAAAGATACCTTTGTCCTATGTGAAGGCTCATGAAAGGGCATCCACTGAAATGAATAATAATGTATTATACACTTAAGATTGAAGGAGATCTTATGTGTTCTCACCACAAAAAGTACTACGTGACGATGATGGATGTGTTTATTAGCTTCACTGTATTAATCACTTTACAATGAATACATATGTCAAAACATCACATTGTAAATCTGAAATATAGAGCTTTTTGTTTGTCAGTAAGCTGGGGAAAACTAGGTAAACAAAATGTTATCTCTGTAGATGTCCATCAGCCTTTTTTTCCCGCCACTCCAGTGTTTTTCCTACAGACGCATGAACACAGTGGCTGTGAAAACAGCAGGAGCATATTCCTACCAAGGCTGACCTGGCTAAACTAATATGCAACCTAATCTGTTAGTTTGGTAAATGAACGCTGAGTTCCATCATGGCACCATTCCCTGGGGACCACCCTGCCGCCTAGTGGCTAGTTGGTTGAATTGGCCCTCAGCTACCACGGAAGTAAAGATTGGTCCTTATTAGAATAGACATAGTATATTCCAGATATAGATTTGCGCTCCCAAATGGCATATTTCTTTGAGTACCACCATCCATGGACTCAAGGAGTGCCTGAACAGCTATGATGCCTCTCCCCACACCATCGCGTTGGATCAAGAAATGCATCGTACAGCAAAGGAAATGCAGCACTGGGCTCAAGCTTTGGGGATCAATGGGCGTTCCCTGTATCTAATCCTCCCAAGCAGCTGGCCTAATTGAAAGGGGAAATGTCTTAAGGGAGCACTCTGTTATGGAATCCCTTGGAAATAGGCCCTCACATGCAGTTCTGTCTTATAGAGTGCTGTCTGTTCTTTGAATCAGAGATCATTGCATGGTGGCTTTACAGTAATGGCTCCGTCCAATTTAAAATTGAGACTTTCACCTGGCCATTTTGGGTTTCCTCTGCCCCAAGACAAACAAGCCAACAAACAAGGAAGTAGAAAAGGGAGCTAATCTGGTGACTGGAGTGAAAGATTCTGATTAGCAAGAGTTGATTGAGCTGCTGCTGTGTAACAAAGAAAGTCTGAGTCTTGAGCTCATTGTGGGTGCCTAAGGCTGGATGTAGCACAGGGATTGACTGGGGAAGGTAACGAGAAAAGTTTGAGGGACGCTCAAGCTGTTCTAGATCTTGATCAGAGGACGATTACACGATTGTATACATTTGTCCCAATTAATAGAGCTATGGATTTGTGCATTTGCTATACGCAAATAAAGTAGTGAGGCCTAACCAAGTAAATGGATAAATTAATCAATATAAAGACACTTTCTAGTTGTTTTCTACAAAGACTAATTAGAGATATAATTTCTAACTACCACTTGTATTTTTTAATACTGAATGCCAAATGTCTAGCTCACAACTGTGAGTGAGGTGGGGCTGCTTCCAAACAAAAAAAAAAAAAAGAAGGTAATAACTGGTAGTAATTTACTATGATGAATTCTGGAGACCTGTGGTGGTTGAATCCCGGCTCAGCTCTTTGGTGGTTCTGCAAATTTAAGCTAGTCTGCTTCAATTCCTTAAACCTGTATTCTCATTCTTAATATGCAGAAAATGATTATACCTCCCGCAGTTTGCACGAGAATTAAAATATTTCTAAGGTAACATATTATATGTTTTTTAAAAAAAACTTTGTCTACTATTTTTACTTTTATCATTAAAATTGTTGTTGATTTTTGCAGCCTGGGTTGCAGTGTAGTTTCATTTTAGTTTTTGATATTATACTTTCGTGTCTTGCTTAAGTACTTGTTGTGTATTTTTATTTAAGGGATTTATAAAAAATCACTTACGTATTAATTCACTTTATCTTTTGATTACTATTTATGGATAATCACTCTGGTGACTGGTTGGCTTTTCTGATGTTTATTGTTACTATAATCTACACAATTAGTATAATCTTCTAGGAAATTAAAAGCTTATTATACTAAAATGAAGCTACTTGAGAGCAGAAACCTTGCCATATCCCCAACATAGCTAGGCTATTATTTATATGGTCCAGCATATTGTCTAATAAATATTTTATTGAAGCAATTATTGAATATATTTGGTTAAAAAAAATAACAAACTAGTCCTTAAACCTGTAACATGCCCAAACTTTCCCCTTGTGAAAACCAAGAAGCTGCAATTTTAAAAGGCTGCTCGTATGTACATTTCATGCAATGCCCCACAAATTTCTAAAATAGAATTCTCAAAAAAAAGATAGACTTCGCGTCCAGAGGAGGGTTTTGTGTCTGAGTCAGAAATGCTTTTCTTTGGATGTGTGGATTCTGTGTGATCACAAGACAGCAGCCTTGGAGTGGAGCTGGTGTGAGTGGAGGTGGTGGAGAGATGCACACAGGATCTAAGAAATCTGTGAGACAGAGGAAAAAACTCCATTACCAGTGGCAGCAGGCCAAAAAAGGGCGCCGGGCCAACTTCTGGGCTCCTACAAGTTTCTAGAAGTTTGTCAGATTATTTTTCCTCCGGTATTGTCGTTGTCTGAAGGGAGCTCAAAGTCAAAACCACTCCCTTGCACCTCCAACACCCTTGGTTTTTTCCTGCTCCTTTCTCCATTTTGATGTTAATGCAATTTTATCCAGTGCTTTCCTTCCTCAGCAGATGACAAAGTCCAGACTTAAAATACAGCTGCAGATTAATTTCAAAGACTTCTGGATTAAATATCCTGTCAAAAAGCAGAATTGATATTTTAATTCTACAAAAGTATTGGGACTTGTGAGAGGCAAGGGACATGGGTTGCATTATGAGATATGTTCAATTTTTTTTTTTAAAGTTTTTCTTCAATGAATGGGAACTAGAATGGAAAGAAGAGGTCATGTAAAATAGTTTAAGAAGCAAATATTTGTGAAATTTGTTTTTGCACTGTGAAACTATAAGAAATAATTACAGAATCAGATCGTTTATCTGTCCAGGTGCTTGCCCAACTCCAGTGACATTTGGGAACACACAGGGGGATGTTTATTACTTCAAATGAGGAGGAGGCACAACTGGAGCTTTATCTAAATATGATATATAACATAGACAATGTACGTGTTTTGTATAATTCTTTGAGAATGTTAATATCCTTCTTGAGAAAACATTTATGGGAAACAGTACTATGCATATCTTTAAAAATAATATTGCACAAGAACCACAAGAAAACTAGCAGATAAGCCTACACCTAGGGTCATTCTACAAAACAACCGTATTGTCATCTTCAGTAATAACGATTTGATAAAGGACAAGGAAGGACAAGGATTCGTGCAGATTGAAGGATAGTAAAGAGATATCGCAACTAGGTGACGTGTACGATTGTATGTGAAGCCTCCATCTTTGGAAAGAGAGAACAATATCGGGACAACTGGCAAAAAGTAAACTCAAACTGTATATTCCAGAGGTGTATGATTATTGTTCATAATGCTAAATTTCCTAAATTCAGTCACTATATACTGATTGTGCAAGAAAATGCCCTTGTTTTTAGAAGCTACCTACTAGAGGACTTAAAGATAGAGTCATGGTGAATGAAACTCAGTTTTAAGTGGCTCAACTCACAAAGCATAAAAATAGGTATATGGGCCAGGCACAATGACTCATAAATATAATCCTGGTCCTTGGGGAGGCCAAGGTAGGATCCCTTGAGTCCAGGATCTCAACACCAGCCTGGGCGACCTGGTAAGACCTCATTACTACCACACACACACATATATGCCACTTTATGGCACTGTACTTCAACTTAGACTTTTAACAACAACAACAACAAAAATAAAAGTGCCCATCAACCTCTAACAGATTAATAAATTGTGGTATTTGTATACCGTGGAATATTATTTAGTTTTATAAAAAGCTTGATGAAAAGATGGAGACTTTACATCTTTTGTATTTACCTGGATGGAAGAGAATAGTTTCTTAAGTAAAGTATCTCAAGAATGGAAAAGCAAGCACCCCATGTGCTCAATACTAGTCTGAAAATAGTAGATCAACAAATATAGACTCACATGAGAGAAAAACACAGTTAAATTCAAGAAGGGGTTGGCAGATGGGATTCAGTTAAGTTCCCACCTGTCGGGTACAATGTAGGGGTGTATAGCACAGCTCCTGGGTGAAGGATTCCATTACAACTCAGACTTTGGACTTGACTTTACGAAGGCAAATAATGTAACCTAATCATATGTATTGTTATATTAACCCAAAATAAAAAATACAAAACAAGAATTAATATATGATATTTATAGTCACATTGATACTAGTAAAAAAGAAAATGTGAAGAATAATAATTCATTGTATTCTTCTTGCACCTTTTTCTGTAAGTTTAATTTTTTTTATTGTGTTTAAAACGATGAGATGGGGAGATGGCTTTAGGTGTTGCTGCACAGCTCTACAGTAAGTCTGCTTTCCAAATGTTTAACAATCACATTGTGACATACAAGATGAATTTACCTAAAGGGTCTTTCGGAATGGAATATTAATTGAAGCAGTGACATTTCCAACACCCAGGAAATTGACTCATCACTCATGTTTTGGAAAACTATTACAAAGATAAGACCGCATGACCCTTTAAAAGGAAGTGACAATTCAATTTTAGAACATGAAAAACAGTTCTCTTCAACCTTAACTGAAATAACAACAGCTCAATTGAATTTTTTTCTGTTTTTTTTTTTCTTTTGAGACAGAGCCTCAAGCTGTCCTCCTGGGTAGAGTGCTGTGGCATCACAGCTCACAGCAACCTCCAACTCCTGGGCTCAAGTGAGTCTCCTGCCTCAGCCTCCCAAGTAGCTGGGACCACAGG
>CAUYQV010151460.1:0-14773 GCA_963574575.1 Galagoides demidoff | reverse complement strand
CATAACCAGCAAATATCTTCTCCCATTCTGAGGGCTGTCTACCCACTTTATTTACTGTGTCCTTGGCTGTAACAGGACATTTTCAGTATTCTTCCAGGACAAGATGCATAGCTGTGCCGTGTCATGCTACTTGTACTCCTTTTATGTATGCATTATAGTTTATTTAACCAGTTTCTGATGAGCACAGAAGTCACTTCAGTCTTTCACTGTTATCACCAAGGATGCGAGGAACAGCCTTGCACATGTGTAGGCAGCCCTACAAGTAAAATTTCTGTGCATAAAATTTCTGGATCAAAGGGAATATACAATTTTTATTTCTGAATTTACATTCCTATCAATGATTCCTGAGAGGACCTTTTCCCCAGTGTTGCCAACATAGTATCTTCTCAAAATCTGACACCAGCACTCTTTAAGCACCTGCTCTGTTCTCACTCTCTTCATAGTTTCTCTTGTTTAAGGCAAGTTTGTTCACAGAAAGGGAAACCGGGAGATTCAGGAACTGGGTCTCTGTGATGCTAAGTCTCCAGTCTTCCCTTCTCACCATGCCAGACACCTCCACCACCAGGCTCACTGCTGACATTTCAGAGTAGAAAGGGGGTAAATTTTCCCCTAGAGCCCAGAATTCTAGGACATGCCAACAGCATCAGTCTTCTGCTTTCCTGGATTTGCTCGTTCAGCTCTGCCTGATGATTACTTAGCCTGACTACCCATTAATAATTTCTATACCGATAGAAGAGCCTACAGACAAATATAACTTTGTGCTCAGCCCAGTTTATAATAACTTCCCTGGTGATACGGTTTCCTGGGACACTTCATGACACCAGAGCAGGGACCACTTGTGTTCCAGCCATCAGCTTGCCTGGTGCTTCACTGGGGAAATAAAGAAAAACTGTTGTCCCTTGGGGAAAAATAGCTTTCATCTCTGAGTCTAGCTGACATCCAAAGCAGTAAGTCCAGTAAGTCCCTCCCTTTATGTCTTTGAAATGTTCTATACTAACATCCATTCCGCAGAGTTGCCAAGAGAATATGCCACGAGATCTTGCCAGTGATGGCTACGCTCAGCTTGCGGAAGTTTGGGGATTGATTAAACCTTTGGAGAAACCGCCTTGGGAAAAGAGGAAATAAAAGCAAAGATTACTATGAGACATAGAGATTGCCAGCTAGAGTAGGGAGAGAGGTGGAGGGAGCGGGAGGAGTGGAAGGGAGGGAGGGAAAGAAAGAGGTGGGGAGACTGGTAGAAAATAAACCCTGCACTTTAAGGAAGCGAGGCTTGGAAGCGTGGTCTTCAGGCTGTAGACGCCCGCCTGGCGTCCTGCTGGTGCGTCCCGGTCCAGCGAGGATGTGGGCAGAGGGCGAGTCCGAAGGGCTGCAAACGCTGGGAATAGTGGTGGTCGTGTGCTCCTCTCTGAAACTTCTGCACTACCTGGGACTGATTGACTTGTCAGACGGTAAGCGAACCCTCGAGCTTCCCCGTCCTATACAAATGTGTTTTCCGGCTTGGTCCTTGCGAAAGTCGTTTAGAAAAGGCACGGAAAGCCGCGCGGAGACCCAAGAGATTTGAAAAAACCGGGCTGCAACAGCTCGGCGTTGCTCCCCGCCTTCCTCCCGCCACCCCAGTGGCGCTGTCCGTCGTGCTGAAATGTGACGCGCCCAGAGAGGGAGAGAATGGGAGGGAGTCAGGGTCTTGGGCCATGTGTGCGTGTGGATCTCGATGGATTATTAGCTGTTATGAGACCAGCACAGCACGTCAGAACTCTCTCTGAAAGTGTTTGATAACTCTTTATATTGTTGATTGAAACCTACCACTTGTAAAAGTCCTTACGTTGACTTTGTTTAAGAAGTACCTGGGAAGATTACAATGGGATAAAAACCTTTGTAAAATGCTGATGTCAGTGTGTGTCAACTAGAAAACATTTAACAAATGTCGATTTTGTTCCCCAGCTCTTAACCCCCAACCCTCAGAAGAACCCTTGTTCTGAAAACCACCTCCTCAGCTTTAGCTTATTCCTTAATGACAATGTGGTTATAAACCCAGGTTAACCACTCTGCTTGTGGTTAGCAAGTTAGCAGTTTGGTTTCCAAAATAAAAGGAGTTCAAGAAATGCAGAGGGTTTTTTTTTTTAATTTTCCCGCTGCCTGAGGTGTTGTTTCAAATAGAACATAGTTTGTCTATATGATTTTATCACATAAAATTAGTCTCCTGGAGAGATTCCAAATTTGGCAAGGAATGGATTATACAATACCAACTTCTAATAATGTATCTTTGAGGTATACACAATGTATATTCTTTCATAACTGCATGGTAGAGATAGCATTTCTCTTCTAAGAGACATGTGACTAAACCAAACGTAATAATGAAATGCATTCAAAGACAAAGAACTAGCTAAAAAGTCAACCAAAGCTGAGCTAGACCAGAAACTGAAGCACAATGTGATGTGGTTGATAAGCCCACGACTAAGAGCCAAGAAATCTGATTTCTAGCCATGATCTGTCTTGGTTTAACCTTGAGCAAGTCCTTTTTTAAAAAAACTGGGTCTCAATTTCCTTGTGATAATTTTCAATCTATGCTCCATGGAATTCTAGAGTGACCAAAAGGTTGCTTTGAATTCAGTTTTGTGGGTGGGGATGGTTAGCCAGACTCTGAGCTCCACTTCAACCAGACCAGCTTGGTTTTAAGATGTTCTATATATATTAGCCCTGTCTATTAGGGTGTTTCAGCTTTAGCTACAATTTAGTGAATCTATGATTCTATGACCTTGCTTCCAAGGTTGAAAGCTGAGCATGTTCAGAAAGCTTTTTCTTTCTAAAAAACCACCTCAAATCTCACACTCCGGAAGAATAGTTCTGCGTGTACATAGGGCCTTTTCCTGGCCCTTAGTCCCTTTGATATGCCCTTAGTCCCTTTTCCTGGCCCTTAGTCCCTTCCAAAGATCCAAACTCAGCTTGCCAATCCATAACAACTGAGCAAAGCCCCTGTTCTTCACTGGATTCCAAGAGAACACATTCTATCTCTGCTCAGAGATTTAGAACAGCTACCCCTGAGGTTACAAATTAATGCAAGAATTTCCTACGTCTTCATAAAGCTAAAAGTGCAGTGGAAATATCCTCCTGCTATTCCTTTCTATATCATAAGCTTCTATCTCCCTTTCGCTGCTTTAGCTTTTGGTTTTATTATCACAAAGGATATCAATCATTCATCTAATGTTGGAGTAATGAGGAGATTTAAGGTGAAAATTAGAGAACATATGTTTAAAACTACTTCTGGGAATCTAGGTAAAGGAAGAGAAGGGGATTAACATTTATTCAGCACCTACAACGTTTCAGGTAGAGTGCTAAGTGCTTTTATTTACACAAGCTAATGTAACCTCCAAAATAACACTCTGTGGGAAAAAAATTTACATAATGCTGGAAGGTAGATGTCATTATTCCTTTTATATAAGGAAGAATACAGATTTAGAGAAGTTAAATAAAATTTCCAAAAATGCAGCAACAGCAAGGTGGAGGTGTTTGTCTCTAACATTTCACCCTCTGTTCTGTACACCAAGTACCTCAGCAAGTAAGCTAGTTCCAGATGGGATCTAGAAGCTTCTGTGAGTCTACACCACACATAGGCCCTTATGCTAGGGCCTTCACCATATGGTTCAAAACACCATCGTAATGTGTGTGTGATGTGGGAAACTCTGTTCACCCATTCGAGTACCAAGGAGAGAATACCACCTCCTACTAAATACTTCGGGAGCGGTGTGATGCAGTCATTCTAAGGAGAGCAGTGGAACATCTCCGAAAAACCCATCTGTAGTCTTTCTTAGGACTTTGGTCTTATTTTTGTGTTATTTTTCAGGAACAATTTTGGAATAGTGCAGAGAATGTGGGTCCCAGAGTCAAAAGAGCTGGGTTTCAATCCACTCAGCACTGTGGAATGTTAGACAAGTCCGTTCTCCTCTCTACCTTTCACTTCCCTCGTTTGTAAAATAGACAAATGAGAACGATAGTTTTATTCATTTCCTAGGACTGCCTTAACAAATTGGGTGGCTTAAAACAACAGACATTTATTCTCCCACAGTTCTGGAGCTTAGAAGTTCAAATTCAAGGTGTTGACAAACTCCCCTAGAGTCAGATCTCCAGGGAAGGGTTTTTTCTTTGCCAATTCCAGCTTTGTTAGCGCCAGGTATTCTTTGGCTTGTGGCAGCCTCCATCTTCGCATGACCAACCTTCCCTGTGTTTTTCTATTCTCATATGACAATTTCTTCTTCTTTTAAGAACACAGGTCGTACTGTACCACGGTGCACCTCCGTGATCTCACCTTAACTTGATTATATCTACAAAGGCTCTGATTCCAGTTAAGGAAGTTGGAGTTAGGACTTCAACCTGTCTTTGAGGGAGACACAATTCAATTCATAACAAGAGCAGTAAAGCTCTTTTGATTGTTATAAGGACTAAAGGAAATAACATATGGGAAATGTCATGCTTTTTACCTATCACATAGCAGGTGCTTCATAAATTCCTTACTCTTTTTTGGTCTTAGATCATGCCAATCAAAAGAATGTCCTGGTCATCAGAGAAAATAAGCAAAATCCATGCTTTATACCTTTGGTTAAAAATCCATCCATCCTCTTGGACAGTATAATTCTTCCTTTTGAGTTTGCAGGTTTTCATTGACACTTCCAGGGGTAGGAACCGTGGGGTGACTTTATCTCTGTACACTATGTCATCATGCATACCCAGCCTTCACTGCCAGGGCTTGCTAATCAACAAAGCTCATCAGCATGCCCATCAAAGAGAGGCTAACAGGGGCTGTAGAGAGGAAAAGATTATGGCAGAAGCATGGAGGAGACAGACAGCTAACACTGCCCACCCACAGCCCAGGAAAGTTCTCAGAGCACTACTAGTTAATTCTCTACCTCTTTTCTTACTTGTTGCTTGCTGGGCCAACATCATGCAACCTTGCCCTCACCAGGTGATAGCACTCTGTCCCCAAAGCATCATGTCTACTAGCTCTGCCATGGTAACTTCAGAAGTGATTCACAGTTCCGGGTCGTCATCTACTGAGGCAATGAGGTATATATCAGTGTTTCTCTAAGTAGGTTTTCCTGCTGCTGTATCTTATATCTGTCTTAATATCAAGTAACTGGGGCACGCCTCTGACTATAACTTGTTCATGAAACCAGGAATGTTTCAAGATAAGCAAGAATCACAGCCAAAAATAATAACGATTTTAATGACTTGAAAATTTTGTGGGGAAATCACAAGAATCCAGGTGTGTTCATTGGGGGTTTTAGAGTCAATTTTCTATGTATTCTAAATTGCAGAAGACATACAACATTACTTTGGAGGTTTGCTGAATCCACTGGATAGCAAAAGATTAGAAACATGGCTTATGCAAAGCCAACCAGCTTTAACCGTTTCTTACAGATGTAGCACATCTTTAGTGCTTCACAGCTTATGAGATCCTTGTCTACCAGTGTTTGACTTGGTTTGCAGAGCAATCCTATAAAATTTAAAGGTCTCATGTTATTATCAAATCAATTTTATAAGTTTTTAAAAACTGAGTTTTGACTTCAAGGCTCATGGCTAGAAAGTATCAAATTCAGGACTCAATTTAAATCTTCTGAATCCCACTCTAGGGCAATTACTGCTATCCAAATGCAGCCAAACATACACTTAAACTGCACCTAGAGAATTGCAGGCACCGCTATTTCCACTCAATGAATATGTTCTTGGTAATGTACTCATAACCAAATATAGTTTGGTTGTGGAATGAATAGTGGCCACCCAAAGATATAACAGGTCCTAATCCCTGGAACCTGTGTCACCTTATAATGAAAAAGGATCTTTGCAGATGTGATTCAGGTAAGGATTTTGAGATGAGACAATTATCCTGAATTATCTGGGTGGGTCCTCTATGCCATCATAAATGTCATAAGAGAGAGGCAAAGATTATACACAGACAGAAGAGGAGAAGGTAATGCTGGGATGGAGGGAGGGACTGGAGTGATGTGGCCAAAAGCCAAGGATTGCTGGCAGTCACCAGAAGTTGGAAGAGGAAAGGAATGGAATCTTGCCTAGAGCCTCTGGTGACACAGGTCAGAAGCATGACCTTGCCAACACCCTGATTCTGCCCACTCAAAACCTAGAGTCATCTGCTAACCCTGAGGCACGACCTTGCCAACACCCTGATTTCTGCTGAACCTGAAGCATGACCTTGCCAACACCCTGATTCAGCCCAAACTATGGGAGAATAAATTTCTTTTAGTTTAAACCATCCAGTTTTTGGAAATTTGTTATGATGGCCTTAGGAATATGATACATAGGTCTCTTGAAATGTTTCTTCATTTGCCACAATATAATAAAAAACAAAATACACACACTTAAAGTTCAGAAATTGATAGAGCCAGAATGTGGGAAAATATAAAGACTCAGGTCACCTTCTCTCAGCATTTCCAAGGAGGATGAGAAGTACCATTTTTGACCTCCTGCCAGCACCAGTCTGCAGAAGTTCCCTCTTTTATCTCGGATCCCTGCTGGTCACAGAAGAACCTGGCACCTTAGAGTAGATTTGTTCCTCTATGACCTGAACCCTAAACCTCTCTCTCTTTTCTCTTTTTCCTCTTTCTAGCTCCAGATTTAGTTTGTTAATTTTAGTTCTTCCGTAGATATAGATATACTTTAAATAACACATTTAATCCTTGATTACTAAAGTACTGGCTTTAAGCAGTGTCTATTACCCACCTTCTATGAAATACTAGAAGACAAAGACACTTTGACTTCCTTCTACTTCTCCCTTCCTCCTATTTATCTGCCTGATGTTTGTTCTGTTATCATTTTTATACTACCGAGGTTCCCAGAACGTATCTCTATGAGGTTCCCAGAATATACCTCTTTCAAGGTGAATGGGAAGGCTTTCCTGAAGTTTCTTATTCCCCATGAGAACAACCCTATCTCCTACTTTGGGTGAGCTCCCAGTTTTTCCTCTACAATTTCTCTGCTTGTAAGTCCAGGAAGAAGGCAGCAAGTCCTCTGGTCCTCCAATAAGGAGAACTCATTCTGTGCTTAGAAACCTTCTCCATCTCTCCCATCTCAGAATCACCCAGAGGTGCCCAGACCCAGACCCAGACCAGCCTGGATACCCCAAGTCTGGCCAACATAGTAAGACTGACTCTTGATGCTACTCTGCCACCTGCCCACTCAAAACCGAGACTCATCTGCTGCTGAGAGACTCTCCTAAAATACAGTGCTGAAGACACTAGATTTAAAGACTAAAATAGGCGTTATTTGCAGTCTGTTAAAGCAAGCATGATTAACTTTTTAAAATGTCTTCTTCTATCCAAGATTATAGTTTCTGAGAAAAACGGAGGCCTGTATGAGTAAAAACAAACTGCATTCAGCTGGCTTGAGCTTCTTCAGAGAAAGAGAAACATAAAATATTCAGCTCACCCAATTTTTGAAAAACAAATTCCTTTTTAATATATTCAACTACATAGGTAATACATGAATAGATTCTCACTGTCGATTTTTTCTAAATATCCCTTACAATGCAGATCAAGCGAAGGTGCCCGTGTGTGCTTGTAGTTCCCATCCCCATTTCTATCTCTAGGACAAAGTTCTGTTATGTTAGGGGGTCGTGTTCTGAAGCTAAAGATGATGAGACAGGTGCCTGGGGACTGGCCTAGAAGAATCACCACCTGCTTTTTAAATGAAGAAAAATGAATATAAAATCTATTAAAAGGGTGAAATAAACCTATATTGTAGGCCT
The DNA here is from genome assembly GCA_963574575.1 of Galagoides demidoff. Lineage (NCBI taxonomy): Eukaryota > Metazoa > Chordata > Mammalia > Primates > Galagidae > Galagoides > Galagoides demidoff. The sequence continues at coordinate 7,020 of CAUYQV010151460.1, read as the reverse complement.
GTAAGTACAGATAAGATTAGACTGATAGGAGAAGAGGGGAGATTAGATGGGAGAAGGAGAAGAAAAAGATAGGAGAGAGTAGAGTAGCCCTCAGAAAAGTCAGGAGAGAAAGAGTCAAAAGGAGAGGCTGAGAGGGCAGGAGCCACGGGGGGCAGTCACGGGAAGGGACGCGGCCAGCTCAGAGGCAAGTGCTTTACTCTCCATGGTTCACTTGAATGTCCAAGTTAAGTAATTTCCTATCATCATTAGCCTTTAGGAGTCTGCCTAACTAATTAACAGTTTGCCATTGCTTTTGTGTCCTGTGTCTCCAGAGACTCCACACTGCAAAGGCAAGGCACAGCAGCTGGCCTTGCACATGAACTGTGGCCAAAGCATGCCCCCACCAGACATAGCCAGTCCACGCAGAGCCCAGCCTGCGAAGGCCCACTCGCCTGGCTGTAGAGAACAGTCTGTCTAGTTACCTCCTCAGTCATTCCTGGGGCTGGGCATCTGAGGGTTTCTGGAATGAAGAGCTCAGGCCCCATGCACAGCCCTCCATTTAGGATCCTCAATGCCACGCTCCAGTGACCGGATGCCCTGAAATGAGTGAGCTCTGCAGCAGCAGCCCTACTTTATTTCCCTCAAGGCAACAAAGATTAAAAAGTCAGAGCTGTCACAGATCCCTCCTCCATCCCTCCCCTGCCCACTCTGCAGCCCCAGGGCCCCAGCCTCTCTCCTGCTACTCAGGCCTTGCCCTGGGGCACCCACTTGGGCTGTCCCCCGTGCCCCTCTCCCTGACTTCTCTGCTTTTAATCTTTCTCAGCCCAAATTTACTCAGCCTGTGTCCTGTGCCTTCTGGACTCCAACTGCTCTTGAATCATTCTTAGGAAACAGATTTCTTCTTACGCAATTATTTTGTCAATGAAGTATGTGTGTGAAGAGCCTTAGTAAAATCTTTATTTAAAAAAATTATAGCGCTAGCATAGCATATGAGGTTCAGGCTGTTAGCTACTTCCATGTGTGCTTTATTTTATTTATCTATTTATTTTTTATTTATTTTGAGACAAGGTCTCACTCTGTCACCCAGGCTAGAGCGCAATGATATCATCATGGCTCTCTGCAGCCTGAATTCCCGGGCTTAAGCAATCTTCCTGCCTCAGCCTCTTGAGTAGCTGGGACTACAGGGACACATCACAACACCTGACTACTTTTTTGTTTTTGGTTTTGGTTTTTTTCTTTTTAAAGATAGGGTTCTTGCTATGTTGCCCAGGCTGGCCTCAAATGATCCCCCCACCTCAGCCTCCCAAAGTGCAGGTATTATAGGCATGAGTCACCATGCCTGGCCTACATTTGTTTATTTTAAAAGCTAGAGAGAAGATAGTTGAGGCGACTGCATATCACCCCCGAGGCATGCTAACACGTGCCTCCTGAGAAAGTTGCCTTCAGGGAGGAGCTGGTGCGCTATACACTCTATGATGCACCAGCACCAAGTAGGACAGCAGGGTTTGAATCCCAACACTACATTTTGCTCAGTGTGTATTACCTTTGGTAATGGGCCTCAGCTCCTTAACTCACCTTTTGTATTTGCAAACTGGGTGAGTTGTTACCACCTCACCTGGGCTTTATGAGATGAAATACAAGAATGTATGTATGTCGCCAGAAATAGTAACCATTCACTCAATGTTGCCTCAGAGTCTGTACAAAGACTATCTGTAAGAGACTTTGAGTTATCCAACTGAAGACAGAGAACAGCTGGCGGTCCTGTCAAAGAGAGATATGAAACAGCAATGCCAAGGCTAAAACAAAGTGTATTTCACATTTTCCAAGAGAAAAAGAAATTCAACTGTATTATAATAATAGGTAAATTTATTAAGCTCTTGCCATGTGCCAAGCAAAATTCTTTATGTACATTATGTACTTCATAATATATATGATTTCGTTTAACCCTTGTGACTATGAGGTAGGCAGCATCATCTCCCCATTTTACAGAGGAGTCACAGAGAAGATAAAGCACTTACCTAGGGTCCCACAGCTAGTAGGGCAGGGAGCTGGGATTCAAACTCGAGAAGTCAGGTCCCAGATCTCAGGCTTTAGTGCGAGAAGTGCATAAATAGAGGTTGGCTTAAAAAAACATAACTTAGGTCCTAACTAAGGTCAAGACCAAGATGTAGAGGTCACTGAGCAGAAAGAAGTGTTGAGCTAGATTTGAATTTGGAATGTATTTGGGGACATTTATGTTGTTTTATGTATATCAACTTCTATCCCACTCACTGGCTGTGTTCAACAACCAAGTTCTCAGGATACTCTAAACAAAAGTTACATTTCTCCCTCACTGCAGCATGACTGCTCGCCTAGCCACGCCTCCCAATCACTGTCTGGAAACAAAACCAAGTCAACCCAGGAAGAAGGACAGAAAGGACCCAGACAGTTCCAACTTGGGTTCACAGCTGTGATTCTCAAAAGACAGCCTAAGATATGTCACCCCTCCAGATCATATTACTTAGTGACACTTAATAGTGACCTTTCCAAGGCCTTCCTTGACCATCAGGTATAGTCCCAAAGTCATTGTAATCATGTGCCTGGCCAAAGTGTGGCCTAGGGGGGCAGTGTCCTGAGGTTTCTCCAGGAAAAGAGAGATCTGATTTCTGGGAATCTCCGGACCATGTCCACACTGTACCATTCACCACCAAAGGGCTGATGCTATGGAAAAACATTCCCTGTTTTGTGGTCATACAAACTGATTCCTACCTCAACCCCTCAACCAAGCTGTCTAATTAGCATTATAATTAAGTATGGTAATAGGAGACCCAAGAAAACCAAGGAATAAAGAGAAAAAAGGATGGAAGGAAAGAAGACAGGATGGGAGAGAGGGAGAGAATCAAGGGCTAAGGGCAATACATGACACAGGTCAATGTTCAGTGTCTCTTAAAGTTAAAGATAGCCAGTTTTGCTCCCAGGAAAATTAACAAAGGATATGTGGAAATGTGGGCAGTCAGAGAATGACATATTCTTTTTTTATATATCATTTATTTGTTTTTTCAATTAGGCAAGATGAGTATGTTCTATGATTTTTTTTATTAAATCATAGCTGTGTACATTAATGCAATTATGGGGGACAATGTGCTGGTTTTATATACCATTTGAAATATTTTCATCAAACTGATTAACATAGCCTTCACCGTATTTTCTTAGTTATCGTGTTAAGACGTTTATACTCTACACTTAGTAAATTTAACATGTACCCTTGTAAAATGCACCGTTATGTTCTGTGATTTGATGTACACGATGAGGATGACAATAATACTGTATTTGTTGTGTTTCAAGGCAGCTGCTGGTCTCCTAAAATATCAGGGTTTCAGGAAACTGCCAAAGTCCTCAGTTCTTGGAGTGGTCTTGTTTGAAAAATGATCAGACACTCCAAAGTGAAGCAAGCATCAAACAAAGTTTATTGGAGAAGAGAAAAATAGGCTTACAGAGTAAGAAAGTTTTTAAGGCATGATGCAATTCACCAAAAATAGTGACTGGGTCTCCATTGCCAGGGCAAGAAGTCCATTCCTTCTTATGCTTGTTCATTTATACGTCAATCAACTCCAGAACAGATGCTGGAGATACAAAGATGAATAAGCCATGTCTCCATCCTCAGAGGGCAGTCACATATTTGTAATACACTGGGAGTATTAATAACAGCTGTGTTCAGCCTACACGAAATACTCCATGTGCATGGTCACTCTCACCTCAAAACAACCCTATGAGGAAGATACTATTATTTTCTTTATTTGACAGATAAGGAAACTGAGGTATATAGAGGTCAAATAACTTGCTCAAGTAATGTAGCTAGTAAGTAGCCACAAAACAGAGATTCGTGCAGAAAGCTGTGCAACAGAAGAAACCAGGACCACCTCTGCCATGAAGAGATCAGGGAAGTCTTCCAAAAGAGGGAGCATTTTTAAATGGGTTTTGAAGACTGAATAGGAACCTTAGAGACAGAAAAAAAAGGGAATTTTAAACAGAAATAATAGTGTGTGTATTTAAAGAAGCATTTAAAGGAGAAAAAAGCATGTTCAGGAAAAGACAAGATATTTGTGACCCTGGGAGCTGAGGTGTACCCTAAGGAGAGCTGGAGATGATGCCAATGACAGGGGTTAGACTATAATGCCCTTCAGGCTAGGAGCCCCTTTCCTGGCTTCCTTGCTTCCACTTGTCCAGAATAATCCTTTTTAAATGTATGTCACATCAGGTACCCCTTATATGAAACATTTCAATACTTTTCTGTTCCAAAGAAAATACTTTCTGTTCAAAAGAAAATCTAAAACCTTTCTTTAGGGTTTTATGCAAAGCCTGCACTGTCTGCCTTTATCCTACAGACAAGAGGGAGGTGTGAAGAGAGTCTAACTCATGAAGGCAGTGATGTGTCTGCTGTATTCACCCACATCCATACTGCCCCACACGATGCCAAACACATAGTAGGTCCTCAAGTCCTCTAAGCAGTGAATGAATGAACAAGTAACTAATGAATCATGGGCCCAGGAAGGGATTTATCCCCAAAGCTTCCTCATTCCTTGGAATGCATTTTGGAGCCCAAAACAAAGGCTTCCGATTTCACCCTCAAAAGTCTCCCATCCCACAGCATACACGGAGCTAACTCTTGCTCATTTCCAGTGGGAATTTTCTCCTCCAAAGCCTGACTTCTTCTCCAAACCTCTCTATTTCCTCACTAATCCACATCTTAAATGTTTACAGAAGCTTGCCATTCCCCTGCAACCTGCCCTACAGTCATCTGATATTTCAGAGGATATTCCGAGAATAGGGCAAGTTCTACTTGACAAATACTCAGTAAAAGCTGGTGAATGAATGGATTCATGCACACACTAATCCTGTTCATAGCAAAGAATCTAAGAATTCCTTCAAGTTCAGCTCACTACCACTTCTGCAAGGTTAGGAAAGATTCCCAAGTGGCAAGTCAGTAGACTTAGAAAGCAGCCTCAACCACAGACCTCAGGCACATCAGGGTCCCCATCTGGGCTCACTCTAACCAACTGTAAAATTAGAGGCTTGAATTAGATCAGTGGTTTCCAAATAGTGATTTGCAAGATTCCCTTAAGGGCCTCCCATAGGATTTAGCGAAGGAAAACTACGTTCTCCCAATCTCCCATTTTGTCCCAAGCATCTGATTGCTTTCCCATTTTACATACTTAGCGTGCATGCACAGTTTCCTTCATCAAAGAATTCCTTGCCTTTATAGGAGTTTGGAAACCACTGGATGGTATCTAAGGCTTGTTCAAATTGCTTTTAAAGTGGATAGAAGGGATGTGACCCAGCTGGGGCCACGTCATTTCTCTATGGCACCATCAGCATGACAACCGTCTGTTAGGATACCTATTGGTGCATCCTCTGGGTTATGCTCTGAGCCCAAACCATAACCCCCAGGACTGTGGAGCCAGCAGCAGACATAAAACACAGAACTAATGAGCAGGATTTCTGTTTCCATGGCTGCTGGAAATGAGTTGAGGTGGTATGACAAAACCCAAGATAAGAACCCCAAGCTTCTAGTGCCAAAAAGGTATGTTTCACAGAATGTTTAGAAGGTCCATACCTTAAGGAGCATGGAAATGATCTGGCATCATGGAAATAACCCTTTGAATTACAGTCAAAGATCGGCATATAAACCCCAGCTCTGCCATTTGCTGATTACTGACTCTGGGCAAGGTATTTAACTTCCATGAGACTTAGTTTCCTCATCTATAAAATAAGGTGATATAATCCACCTTGCAGGATGTTAGAAAGATTAGTTGAAATAAATCATACGAGATCCTAAGTTCGAGTTCAATGCTAAGACTATATAAATATTCCACGGAGGCAAAGGGAGTGACATGCCCAAGTTCCCTTCCTGCAGATGATACAACAATGCCAATACCATCGTGGGGCCCACAGGCAGCCGGTGGGTACAACCACACTGGTTTAACATTGCCAGGGCTTGAGAGGCTTCTGGTGCCCGGGGAACCAGTGAGGTCCCCTAAGCCTTCCTCCTCAGCTCCAAACACTTGCCCTCCTATGTGCCAGTATGCAGGGGTGAGGCCCTGAGGGGGCGCTGAAACATCACTCAAGATCCCCACTCTCAGGAATTCAATATAGAAAACACATTAAGACCTGTTTATATGGAACTGCTGCTTATAATTATTGTTCCCTATGGGATATTCCCCCACTGCCTCCTCTAATCCTGTTTTAAACTGCTCAACTAATCGAGCTTTCCTGGCTTCCCCTGGGAGAGATTCACAGATGCTAATAGAGACATAATTCAAAAATTGCTTGATATACATGGCCTCAATTTTTCCTAAGAACCACCTAAGTAAAGATCCCCAAACATGCAATGTACTCATGGGCCAGATGCAATTAAACACGCCTCGTGCTGAATGTACAGGCTGCTGCTCAGCCGGGGGTCATCAAACTGCAGCAGTCACAGCACCTCATCTTTAGGTCCCACCTTGGCCAAGTGCAGCAAGAGGCAGCAGGATGCTAGATGGGACTCCTGATAGACCCCTCCCCTGGAGTCTTTCCAAGCCTTTCCTAAGCCTTTGCAAAGAAAGCAAGGAGGGTTTTTTAAAAATTCCTTGAGACCTGGAGAAGCAAAGAATCAATGCTGAGCCACTCCGTGAATAATAACGTCCATCTGCCTAATGTATAAAGAGGGGAGGAGAGGCAGAAAGAAGGTGAGCACAACATTACAAGATGGTCACCATGCATTGCAAAGCTACGTCAGTAACATTGCATTGCAAATTATAGAAAGCAAGAAGCAACTTCAGATGCTAGGACGAGCAGTTACTTTCTGTGTGACCTTAGGAGTCACTTGAGCTTTCTGAGACTGAACTTGCCCAATGGCCAGTGGGGGATACTAATATCACTTCCCAGGATTGTTGGGAAAATAAAAGGAGATTAACAAATGTGAAAGCGCTTAGTGTATCTTTATGTAGTAGACGTCCAGGAACCTTCTTTTCTGTATATCTTCGCTCCCCTAAAATCTGAGTATAGTGAATGTGGACATGC
>CAUYQV010151451.1:0-12984 GCA_963574575.1 Galagoides demidoff | reverse complement strand
TAGAGAATTAAAATTAACATGACATAACAAAATATGAAATACATAGAAATAATTCTTCAGAAATATATAGTATTTCTACATGGAAAACTTCTAGTTATTATTGAAAATATAAAAAGACATGTCTGTATATGTTGCAAAATTGTACTAGTGATTTTTTTAAATATGTTTCTGTTATAACTCGAGTTATTGTCTTTCTAGGGATATCAGTATATCACATAGCAAATTCAGTTTGCTCTGGGGGTTCAGAAGGATTGCAGCAAATAGCTGGCCCACTGGGGGGCACACATATCTGATATTGGGTGTTATTATATATGCAAGTTCCTTCAGGCTTTCCTGTATATTCATAATAAGAGTAAACCAATAATACAATTTGGACAGTATGTCTGGTTTGGGGTACTTTTTGGATACATTTTTCACAACCTTTATCATGTCTTACACCTAAGGTTAAAGAAGGAAGTTTAAAAAGTCCAAGGTAAAGAATCAGTAATAGGGCAACACCTGTTGCTTAGTGGGTAGGGCTCTGGCCCCATATACCAAGGGTGATGGGTTCAAACACAACCCCAGACAAACTGTAACAACAACAAAAAAAATAGCCGAGTGTTGTGGCAGGCGCCTATAGCACCAGCTACCCAGGAGGCTGAGGCAAAAGAATCACCAAAGCCCAGAAGTTGGAGGTTGCTGTGAGCTGTGATGGCACAGCACTCTACCGAGGACAATAAAGTAAAACTCTGTCTCAAAAAAAAGAATCAGTAATCAGTCCCACACACTTCTGCTCATCTTATCCTCAAGCTGCTGCTGTGGGTAGACCAGTCAGCTCCCGGTATGTTACTGGGGCAGGCCTGTAGTCTGTCTTTTCAGGGTAAGATGGTGGGGATGCTCTGGGTGTCATTGGACGGTCCACTCCCCATCGCTGGCTGGTTTCACACATGAGTAATGTGTCCAGGCAGGGATGCCAGTCACCTTCACTGTGACTGGAGTGGACAGGATCACCAAGTAGGGGCCTTTTCACCATGGCTTCAGTGGGCTCAGGATCCAGTCCTTAATCCACACCTGGTTACCTGGAGAGTGGGGATGGACTAGGGGTGAAAAACTAACAGGATATCTATCATTCACCCATTCCAAAATCTTTTCTTTGTTACATTTCCCAGTTACTATAGGAGACACCTGAAAAGAAACCCCGTAAGAAGGGAATGGGCAAGGAATTGGTCTCTCGTTAACAAGCATCCGAGCACAGGAGCACACACATCATTGCTTGGCAGGCTCCACACCTGTGCTGTAAATAGCCACAGGAGCACTTTTATAAATAGCCACGGGAGAAGTTAGTCCGGGCTCCTACTAAGACTGACCGCTGCACCTTTGAGGCCCTCCGGCACCTCCGACCTGACTCAGACAACTGGCTCCTCCTGATAAGGAGCATTACCTGCCTGAGACAACGGGCTCCCCTGCACCTACGGAGAGCCATAGCCTGAGTGAGCCTGTACAGCATCCTGGAAGTTTCTTGGGCAGGGGCCAGTGACCTAGTGTCCCGGCTCCTACAAGTGACATTAGTTATTAGTAACTTAGTAAATTTTGTTTCTTCTAGTTTTCTCACGGTCCCTGGTAAATTTCTTAAAATGAAAGGGGTCCTGTGATATAGTATTTTTTAGGGTGAGTAACCTATTCTTTTTTTTTTTTCTAGTTTTTTAGTTTTTTGAGCCAGGTTACATTGGTAACACGTGTTAGGCAAAGTCCCTCTTATAATTGTGCCTTGCCCCCAAAAGGTGTGTCACACACCATGATCCCCCAGCTCCCTCCCTCATTCCCTCTCTCTACTAGAGCAGGGCTATAGGGTAAGATGGTGGGGATGCTGTGGGTGTCAGATATGTGTGCCCCCTCTGGGTGCCTCCCCCCACCCCCACCATGTACTAGGTCATTAATTGTCTTCATATTAGAATTGAGTACCCAGGATTACTTATTCCTCCATTCTGGTGATGCTTTACTAAGAATAATGTGTTCCACTTCCATCAGGTTAGTACAAAAGATGTAAAGTTTCCATCTTTTTAATGGCTGAGTATTCCATGGTACACACATACCACAGCTTGTTAATCCATTCCTGGGTTGGTGGGCATTTCAGCTGTTTCCACATTTTGGCAATTGTAAATTGAGCTGCAATAAACAGTCTAGTACAAGTGTCCTTATGGTAAAAGTATTTTTTTCCTTCTGGGTAGATGCCTAGTAATGGGAGTGCATGATCAAAGGGGAGGTCTAGTTTGAATTCTTTGAAGCTTCTCTATACGTCCTTCCAAAAAGGCTGTATTAGTTTGCAGTCCCACCAGCAGTGTAAAAGTGTTCCCTTCTCTCCACATCCATGCCAGCTTCTTCAGTTTTGAGATTTTTGTGATGCGGGCCATTCTTACTGGGGTTAGATGATATCTTCGGGTGGTTTTAATTTGCATTTCTCTAATAATTAGGGGCAATGAACATTTTTTCATATGTTTGTTAGCCATTCACCTGTCTTCTTAAGACAGTGGTTCTCAACCTTCCTAATGCCACAACCCTTTATACAGTTCTTCAGTTGCAGTGACCCCCAACCATAAAATTATTTTCGTTGCTATTTCATGACTGTAATTTTGCTGTTGTTATGAATTATAATGATATGTAGGATGTATATTGGCAACTCCTGTGAAAAGGTCATTCGACCCCCAAAGGGGTCGTGACAGGTTGAGAACTGCTATCTTAAGAGAAGGTTCTATTCATCTCTCTTACCCATTGATATGTGGGATTGTTGGTTTTTTTCGTGTTGTTGATTAATTTGAGTTCTTGGTAGATCCTAGTTATTAAGCTTTGGTCCAATACAAAGTATGTAAAGATCCTTTCCCATTGTGTAGGTTGTCTATTAGCCTTGGTTGTTATCTCCTTAGCTGTACAGAAGCTTTTTAGTCTAATTAAGTCCCATTTGTTTATTTTTATTATTGTTGCAATTGCCACAGAAGTCTTCTTCATAAAGTCTTTCTCCAGGCTGATATCTTCAAGTGTTTTTCCCGTGCTTTCCTGGAGGATTTTTATTGTTTCATACCTTAAATTTAGGTCTTTTATCCATCTTGAATCAATTTTTGTGAGTGGAGAAAGGTGTGAGTCCAGTTTCAGTCTTTTATTTATGGATATCCAGTTCTCCCAGCACCATTAATTGAACAGGGATTCTTTCCCAGTGTATGTTTTTGTTTGGTTTATCAAAAATTAGGTGGCTATAAAATATTAGTTTTGTCCCCTGGTTTTCTATTCAGTTCCTAACGTCTATGTCTCTATTTTTGCCAATAGAGACAATGCCAATACCATGCTGTTTTGGTCACTATGGCCTTACAGTACATCTAAAGTCTGGTAGGCTGATGCCCTGGCTTTGCTTTTTATTGCTATGAACTGCCTTATTATACAGGGTTTTTTCTGGTTCCATAGCTCTATATTATTTTACAGTGAAGCAATCACTAGACATTTTCTAAAATTAGCATATGAATTAAAAACTAAAGGTATTTATAGTATGTAGGTTACTACTATATTAATAGAAACATAGAAGAACAGACATCTTTTTAAAATGTTGGGAATGGGGTCAAGAATAGAGATAGAAGGCAGCACCTGTGGTTCAAAGGAGTTGAACCTTTGATGCTGGCCCCATATGCCAGAGGTGGCGGGTTCAAATCCAGCCCCAGCCAAAAACAGCAAAAAAAAAAAAAAAAAAAAAAAAAGACTAGAGATAGAGAGGATTGATAAGAAGACTGTAATTTATTACCATAAAATCTCCAGACTATTAAATTTTCACACTATATATATATATATTTTTTTAATTTCAGACCCATAGAATTAAAATAATAGATGTGTTTCTATGTTTTAAAAAATATAGATATAAATATAGGTCTTAAAGCTATATTTTTATCATATATAAACAGCAACACAGTAATTGCTGGGGGCTTCCATACACCACTGACAGAACTGGGCAGATCACCCAAGCAGAAAATAAATAAACTCTGGACTTAAACAGGACTCTAGAACAAATAGGCCCAATGGACACTTACACGACAGTTTACCCCACAACTATTGAATACACATTCTCCTCATCAGCTCATGGAGCATCTTCCAAGATTGATCATATCCTAGGTCACAACATATGTGGCAACAGATTCACAAAGTAGAAATCATTCCATGCGTCTTCTTAGAACACAGTGGAATAAACTAGAAATAAACTCCAAGACAAACACTAAATTCTGCACAAAGTCATGGAAACTAAACAACCTCCTGCTGTACAATTATTGAATCAATAATGAAAACAAGAGGGAAATCAAAAGGCTCCTTAAATTGAATGACAAAGGGGACACAAGCTGCCAGAATCCAGGGATTCATGGAAAACATTCCAAAGGGGAAATCAGTCTAAACTACCTACATCAAAAAGACAGAAAGATCACAAATTAACACTCAATGACACATCTCAAGGAAGAAGAAAAGGAAGAACAAACCAAACCCAAAGTCAGCAGAAGAAAAGAAATAACTCAGGTCAGAGCAGAAATAAAAAACATTTAGTTCCACTTTGTGAGTTTCCTGAAGATTGAGGTTAACAGGCTCTTTCTTGCCCACTCTTAAGCTGAGTACACAGCCACTTGAGGTTCTATATTTATACAAAGGAGTCTTGAATATTGATCTTCTGCATTGGGTAGACTTACATCTTTTTCATTTTCTTTATGCCCAGCCAGACCAGAAAAAGTAGAACTTTTACTGAGGTTCAGAAAATGCTCCAAGGTAAAAACCAGCTGTATGACTCTGTGCACCTTTCTAGGTTTGCGCCTTCTTGGGTACACATGTCACAAAATGATACATGGAACTGGAATGTATATAGAACAGATGAAAGCTGCCTGTTACCGGTATAGTATATTACATTTTATGAATATCAAATTTATGACATTTTCTCATTTTTTCACTTAATAAATGAGAATATGTGTTAATACATTAGCATCCTCCAATGTATTAATATTTGCTATCTAATAAGGTTGTAGTTTGCATAGTGCTTTAAATTATTGAATTAACTATAGCTTAAAGTATCAAGACCACATTTTTATTAAATCACTTGCAGAAACCGTTAAGTATTTTTTGAAATATATTTTGAAAATTATTGATATGATCAAAAAGGTTGTTATAATTTTATGGATACAAGGTAACATGGCTGGTATTTTCTAATACTAATATCCCTAAAAACTATTGTTTAAAGGCACAGCACCTGTGGCTCAAAGGAGTAGGGTGCTGGCCCCATATGTCAGAGGTGGTGGGTTCAAACCCAGCCCTGGCCAAAAACTGCAAAAAAAAACCCAAAAAAACAAAACTACTGTTTATGCTGATGAAATAATAAAATTAATTGCAAGCAACATATTTTGCTCATGTTCTGGTTTTAGGAGTGGAGAAATTATCAAGATTATTCAACAAAGGCTCCGTGCCTGTAGCTCAAGTAGCTAAGTTGCCAGCCACATAGACCAGAGCTTGTGGATTCGAATCCAGCCCACACCTGCCAAACAACAACAACAACTACAACCAAAAAAATAATAATAATATATATATGTATATATATTCAATATTTTTTTCAACAAAAATCATTCTGCTTCAAGATAATATTGCTTTATTTTTTTGTGTACCTAAATCAATTCTAGATAAATTAGACAAATAAAAGCGTTCACATTTTATTTCTTCCTAAAATAAGTGCTGAAATGAATAATCTAGCAGACTGGCTGTATAGTAAAGATATTCAAATGAATGTTACCTAGAAGAACAAGTGATTATGACCATATTGGTGACTTTGTTGAACAAGGGTGAGTTTCTTATCCAAAGACAACTAAACTATGGGCTATCCTTCAAAATAAGTTTATGCAGCCTGGGAAAAATCTTGGTCATCTTGGCAAATAATCTTACCTTTGTCTTTTAGGAATTTGAAATCAGAAACATGAGGGAAAAAATTCCTGTAGTAGTATGGCCTGAAGTGTGAAACAAAAGTCAAAGAATACAATAGGAAAAATCCAGATCTCAGGGATGAGAACACAGTGGAGGTCACGGCCATCCAACTTACAGTAAGACAGTAGACCTCTTATGTATAAACCAAGGTATGCTAATACAGAATGCTAGACTAAATATCCATAAACCATTGCTATCAAGTTCTCCAGAGGTGTCTTAAATTCAAAACCATTTTCTAAAACCAGTCTTCATGAGCTGTTTAGAGACTTCTTCACAATTGCTTTTGTTAATCCCTATGTTTCATTATCATAAATCTTTCTTGAACCAGTTTGAACACATCTCTCCATAACTTACCTCATGGAAATAGCCTACTTTGTAAATTTAAATGCCTCTTAGGTTCAACTATATAGAAGCACTATCATCAAAATAATTGTATGCATAATAAGTAAAATGCTTACTCAGTTATTAATAAGTTGAGACATGGCTGGTATTAGGCTATCATTTTACCCACACACATGACAATTCTATCAAATAATATGAAAGCTCCTTAAGTACAGAACTTTGTTTTGTTATCTAGTCTATCTCCAAGATCTAGGAAAAAATAGTTATGTAGTGGATTCTCAATATTCATAATGAATAAATGAATTCATTAATAATGAGCCAACTCTGCTTTTGAGTTTTCTTAGTCTAACATACTTTTTCCTTATTAGTAGAGTTCTCACAGTGGGGGCATAGGGGACAAGGGGTAGGTGGGGTGATGTGTCCAGCAAAAAGTACTCTGTTTCCCAGTCCCCTCTGTATCAAGAGAGATATATATGAATAAATTAACTATTACTGGAGAGAAAAAAAATGCCTGTTTTGATTTTTAATTTCTTGAATGTTAATGATTTTTTCTTACAAGCTCATTGACATTCTAAGAATAATTTCTTGATTTGCCCTTTGTGGAAAATCTTGATGAACTTCATCAAAATGAATTACTAATTATTTAATTTCATAATGAAGTGTTGCTATTAAAGATATACTTGAAATATATTTAGTAAATGTAAGTTTCAATTAATTACTTAACATGAATGTGTTTAAAAAAGGAAAAACCCACTCTGTTCTTTTTTCAACTCTCTGATCCAAACTCCGCCTTCACTGCCCCCTTGAAATGCTCCTCATCGGGGTCACCAGCAACCTTCAAACCCAGTGGGTGCTTTCTGTTACCATCTTAATCCCTCAGCAACATTGTCACGTTTTGCTATCTCTTCTTTGAAATTTTCTTATATAAATGTTTGTAAATTCAAAACATAGCTCTGGAGAAAGATATGAAAACAACCGGTAAAGAGAGTTGACATTTGAGAAGGAACTAGGCAAGGAAGGATAAGCTACTTTTCACCATAAAGGCCCATAAAGGCCTATAATACCACTTACCACGCCTATTCATTGGGGCTTTTTGTGTCCCATTTCATTTGTTCTTCTCTTATCCTATTCACTCTCCTGGCCTCAACTACCCGCTCTCCTCTGAAACTACAGACTCTATACCTCAGGTCTGTCTCTTGTCTAGGACACAGATCCATGTAAAGAATCTCTGGTGGACAATACTACTTAGTCCTGTTTAATATACCGACAATCCTAGTATGTTTACAATTGCACTCATTTTTCAAATGTATCACCTCGTCCCTACTCCGTGGCTGTGTGAGTTACACCACTATTCGTCCAGTTGCCCTAGTCAGACACTTGGGAGCTGACACGGACCCTTCCGTTTCCTTTGTCACATTTGCCAAGACTGTTAATGCCACCTTCTACTGTCTCTCAAGTCAGTCTTTCCATCTCTATTCTCATGGCTAACTGGACTAAGTGAGACAGACCTTCATTTCTGACCTGGATAAAGGCAACCACTTCCATTATCTGACTTTTAAAATGATTTGTAACAGTGTTACCTGAATGAATTCTCTATGACTTAAGCTGAATCATATAACTTGTGCTTTCAAAGTTGTCATTGCTTCCAGGTTAAGATACAAATCCCCTGGTGTGGCAGGGTTTGACCTGAGTTTGTCTCCCACTGCCTTTACATTTGGACAAGTGCCCACTGTCTCCTTCTCCACATTTATTTAGCTACCTAGTATCCTCTTCTAACCTTGTTGCACTCTGGTTAAAAAAAAAATATATATATATGTGTGTGTGTGTGTGTGTATACAAAATATATATATTAATGTGTGTGTATATATGTGACTATATATGTCTTATAGACTGTATATATAGTCACATATATATATACACACATATATGTGTGTGTGTATATATATAAAATATATATATGTGTGTGTATATATGTGACTATATATGTCTTATAGACTATATAGACTGTATAGACTATATATGTCTTATAACTATATGAGACATATAGTCTTATAACTATAAGTCTTATAGCTATGTCTTATAACTATATAAGACATAGTCACATATATACACACACATATAATATATATATTTTATATACACACATACATATATATATATATATATTTTCTTTTTTTTGAGACAAAGTCTCACTATGTCACCCTTGGTAGAGTGTTGTGGCATCACGGCTCACAGCAACCTCAACTCTTGGACTTAAGCAATTCTCTTGCATCAGCCTCCCAACTAGCTGTGACTATAAGCGCCTGCAATAACACCCGTTTTTTGTTTGTTTGTTTGTAGTTATAGTTGTTTGGCAGGCCTGGGCTGGATTCAAACCTGCCAGCTGCTGGCGCCCTAGCTGCTGAGCTACAAATGCCAAGCCTGGTTAAATATTTTTAATATAACCCTTGGAGTTACCCATACTTTTCTCACAGGCGTTTGCATGGTTTAGACAGCATAATATATACAGTAAGAGTTTTTTAAGTACAAAATGCCATGCAAATATGTTTGCTTAGTTACTAAAGATTTATTTGCCTCTTTTATAATTTATTGGTGGATGGAAAAATTGGTTAACACATTGCTTAGAAACATGGGAGTATTTACCGTATTGCTTGTTAAACTTTAGGCTTTGAAATAGTCTACAGACGAGTTTCTGTACATTTGGTTTTCATCAGAGTTTATAGCACTCTTCAGTTTGTTTGCTGACGTCCTCTACATGTGAATTCAAAAATACTTATGGTTACTGAGCATATGAAATATGATGCCATTATTTAAAATCTCAGTTCCAGAACTTTAGAAGCAACAAGCTTTTTCAAAACAGAATGGTTTGCATTGGATTCTATGGAAGTTCAGCTATGAAAGAAAATATTTTTCAGAGCTTCTGTGAATCCTAACACTTACCAAAATCTTTACACATCTGTCAGAAGTTCAGACTTTCCTTGACTGTTTTCTAGTTTTTTCTTTTTTTGCATGCACCACTGTATCATTAATCTCCCCTTAAATGTGCATTTATACCACGTCCTTTAATTCTGTTTAGAAATAAGTAAGATGGTTCAGTAGAACAGGAGAATCAAGTGAATGTGATCCATGCGCACTGGGGGTTTGTCCAGAAAACAACCATATAAAGCAGCTGAAACATGTTCAGAGGTAGCTTTCTAGTTGTTTTTAGGGATATGAAATAATCCAAGTGGCCTGTAGATATTCATTCCTTAAAAACATAATATTACTTCCTTAAAACTCTTTTGTGGGCTGGGTACCCATAGCAAAGTGGTATGGCACAGGCCACATGCACGGAGGCTGGCAGGTTTGAACCTGGCCACCTAAACAACAATGACAACTGCAACAAAAATAGCCGGGCATTGTGGCGGGTGCCTGTAGTCCCAGCTACTTGGGGGACTGAGGCAAGAGAAGCACTTAAGCCCAAGATTTTGAGGTTGCTGTAAGCTGTGATGACACAGTACTCTACTGAGGGTGACATAGTAAAACTCTGTCTAAAATAAAATAAAAGAAAATTCTTTTGTGGATATTTTAGAATCTGAAAATATTTTTAGGTTTGTTCAGATATATTATATGAGGGAGAAATTAATTTCACTTGTAATTACAGAAATAGAGTCTCTTCAAAAGTCAATATCAGATGTATAAAAAAATAAATGCAGCCATGACATCCATGAACTAGTTTTATGTTCAACATGAAAATAAGTTTAAATTCCTCCAAAAAAAAGTTTAATTGCTCCATGTCATAGCAGCAAAAAATCATAGAATTTCTCTCTTCTTGGCTCGGTGCCTGTGGCTCAATCAGCTAAGGCGCCAGCCACGTACACCTAAGGTGGCGGGTTCGAATCCCCAGCCCAGGGCCTCCAAAACAACAATGATGGCTGCAACCAAAAAATGGCTGGGCGTTGTGGCAGGCGCCTGTGGTCCCAGCTACTTGGGAAGCAGAGGAAGGAGACTCGCTTGAGCTCAGGAGTTGGAGGTTGCTATGAGCTGTGATGCCATGGCACTCTACCCAGGGGGATAGCCTGAGGCTCTGTCTCAAAAAAAAAAAAAGAATTTCTCTCTTCTTGATGCGTGGTATTCTTCCTTAAACGGATATTTTATCTATTCCACAAATGTAAGGATCTGTAATAAATCCAGTTATGAATGTGATAAACCATTGATTTTGATAAAATACTTTGTAGACTAACTCTTCTCAAGCAGACAGTTGACAGTGCACAATAAGAATTGAAGCTAAGCAGATACAATTGGGAATTATATTGGGGCAATAAATGTTTTAGCAATAATTATCCACTCATTAATTAAAGAACCTGACATTAAAAGTGAGAACTCATTATTCCATAGGCTTTGGTTTCTTCCTTGAAGTGATCTACTGACATTTATTATTATTATTTGTTACTGGGGTTGCCTATACGATGCCACATAAGCCCAACAGAAAATGATACTGAATATAAAGTAGTCTAAATTTTCCCAATTAGAAGACCAACTTTAAGAAAAAACAATATGTCCCACACAAATTAAATTTTAAAAAATGTCTACGTATAACACTTATTCTTTTAAACAGAATATTTAATATAACATTATATCACTTTTTTCCACTTTGGAAAGAATTTATCCTAACATGCATTTTTTAAATCAGACCTCTTACCATTTACCAAATAAACTTTTTTTTTTTTGCAGTTTTTGGCTGTGGCTGGGTTTGAACCCACCACCTCCGGCATATGGGGCCGGTGCTCTACTCCTTTGAGCCACAGGCGCAGCCCCCAAATAAACTTTTTGAGACATTCAACAGTTTTCTAGAATATGCACTTTCATTTTATCTAAGTTGTTAGAGATAAAGCCATTTTAAAAGTAGAATACAATTTCATCACTGGAAATTCTATGGTGAGTCACACATATCATTTCCATAACCTTAAAACTTTATAAAGAAATTAGCGTTATCGGTTGCTATTCATAATTTCCACAATGTCACTATGTTCAGTGACATGGAATATTTAGAATTATGATGACTAACATTCAGGAATAATTGTTGATTGTATGACAATATTTTTGCTTCTATTTCTATAGATTTCACCAGGTGACCTCTGATAACAAGCATTGATTGAGGTTATCTTAACATATTGTATTTTTCTCCAATGATACTTTACAAAGATCTAAATAAAATACAAACATTTTCTGAGTGGTGAAGTTGTTGAGAAATACTTATATCTAGACATATATAATTGTAATCAGCTCTATGAACAAATTTCAATGACACTGGTATGTTTTTTAATAATTATTTCCTTAACTAGGTACTTGACTATTTGAGCTATTTCCCAGAAATGGTGGATCTTCTGAAAAACAAAGGAACTGAGATTCTGAAGTCCCTGGGGGCAGACTTCCCAATACCAAGAATCATCATCCCCCAGCAAACCCATTCCCTTGTTAGTTAGACCAAGACTTGGCCCAAGGCAAGGTGCCCCTCCTTTAAAAGCCCATGATCTCTGTAATTGGGGAGACAAATTTGAAGGAGCTCCCGTTCTCCGAAGAAGATGTCTGTCATATTATTCCTCTTCCTTAGCAATCCTTGTCTCAATAATTAGATCTTTGTGCTATGAGGAATTGGACCTATGTTAAGATCTTCTTGCAATTTCAACAACATAATAATTTACTACATAATAAAAATTGTTATAATATGGGTTCCTTGACAATATATCAATTTGCATTTTTATATCTTCCAAAACAGTGTTGAATAATTAAAATGACTATTTTTTCGTCTACCAAACTAAGTTATAAGGAGTCTTCAGAAGTCAGTCCTAGTTCTGCCCTCCTTCATAAAATGTTCCCTGTTTCAGCCCATAGAGATTTCTCTCTTCTGAAAATGTATACACTATTTGTGATGTTATGGTTTATAATTTAACGATATTATTTTATATCATTCTCCAATTCTTCCACATTAGTTAAATTTAACTTCTCCACTGTGATTTGATACCTTATACTTTTATTTTATTCTGTTCATCACTTACCATGTTTTTAGACATACCATAATCACTCAGTAGGTGACCATCAGCCAGCCCCTCAATTTGTGTTCACTGCTCCTTCTCTTTTGTTTTGGAAGGTTGAGGTGTCTCTGCTATACCCTCAGTGGCCCTGTGACCTGCAAGTAGTACTACTAGATCTGCAAGAAGGATGCCAGGACAACAGAAGATGAGTAGGCTTCTTTCCCTTGACAAGATTGTTGGCCCATGTGGGCTCAGAGAAGACTCAGGATCCTAAACTTGGTACTAGGTACCAGCATGGTCCCTTGGGGGCCCCTGATTCCAACCTTCTCTTCTGGCAGAACTGGCATAATACGTTACCTACCAGACTAAACTAAAGTTTTGGCATGTGAACAATTTGAATTGAGTTGTCCTTTACAAAATAAGTCATGTCAAGTTTTGAGTAGCAAACTTACCTGTTATCTCTAAGATTTAAAACTGTTGAATCCTGTTGGGTCCAAACTTCCAAAACACTGCTTCTCCCTTCTAGGCCCAAGGACTATCATGGAAGAGGGGATATGTGAGATGGTAAGGCCCAGAAGTCATGAAATTAGTTTAAATCCTCCAGATCAAGGATGAGCACACAGAAGCCTAAACAGTGCCTTTCTGGGCCATGTGGTAAAGATATCCA
>CAUYQV010151450.1:0-33271 GCA_963574575.1 Galagoides demidoff | reverse complement strand
TTGTTTAGCTTATGAATATCTTTTGTTAAAAAAAAAATCTGTAGTTGGTTAAAGGTCTTAGGCTGACTTTGGGCTATAACGTAGCAATAGAAAATGACGAAAGATCTGTCAGATTCTTCTTGGATAACTAAAAAAATATTGATTTCTTCAAGATCCAGTCTCATTTTCTACAGTTCTGTGGAAGTCTCCCTTCTTTTTTATTTTTTATGTATTGGTTATCATTTATTCAAACTGGATTTGCAAAGTGCCTACTCTGTATTGGGTACTGTTAAGAAATGCTGTAGAAAATCAGTAGTCATTATCTAATATAATTCTAAAATTTTCTTTGAAAAACAAAACTGTCTCATATGAAATTGTCAAAGGATTATTCAGAAAGGTTGTAAAGTTTTATGGGTGTAGCAAAACCTGACTGAAACTCTGGCTAACTTAAGTAACAAGGAGGGGAAGAGACAACTTAATGGAAAGAACGATAGGAAGGTTGCCCACCCACCCCACTGATGTGACTCCATCCTTGCAACTCCTCATCTCCAAGTTTCTCAGTCCAAACTCCTAGATTCCCAGCCACGAGGAAATCTGATTGAACCGTCTTGGAGCAGAAAATGAGCATGGATCAACAGGCTGAGGAAATAGGGTTGATCAAATATAGGACAACTAGTTAAATGTGAATTTCAGATAAACAGCAAATACTTTTTTAGTATAAATGTATCCCATACAAGAAATTTGATTCAAATATAACTGGGCATCTTGTATTTTTATTTCCTTAATCTGGAAACTCTACAAAAAGGCAGCTTTCTGAATACAGGCAAGGCTGCAAAGGAGATCTTGTGAGTCCAAGTAAATGTGAAAGCATCTCTTGCACCCCACCTTCACTGAGTTCACTTCAGCTCAGCTAAGTGAAAGAGGCGGCATCTTAGGAGGTTGACAGCTGTTTGAAAAGCACAAGTTAGGCTCTGCGGTTAGCTCGGCAGTTAGGGTACCAGCCACATACACCAGGGCTGGGAGGTTCAAATCCAGCCCAGGCTTACTAAACAATTGACAATTACAACAAAAAAATAGCCGGGCCTTGTGGCGGGTACCTATAGTCCCAGCTTCTTGGGAGGCTGAGGCAAGAGGATCACTTAAGCCCAAGAGTTCGAGGTTGCTGTGAGCTGTGATGACACAGCACCCTACCAAGGGTGACATAGTGAGACTCTGCCTCAAAAGAAAGAAAGAAAGAAAGAAAGAGAAAAGCACAAGTTAGGGAATTCTTGATTCATTTTCACCCAGTAATTGATCACCTCCCACCTTACAGCTCCCCTCTGTATGTCACGCACATGGACACGCTCTCTTTATAGGATATTCAAAGAGCCACCATCTAGGCTTTGGGGTCCCAGAAACAGCACGAAGACTCAGATTTTTCTTATAGCTCAAGAGGAATTGATATATGATTTGGGAAGTTCTCAAATAAGTATAATA
Organism: Galagoides demidoff; assembly: GCA_963574575.1. Lineage (NCBI taxonomy): Eukaryota > Metazoa > Chordata > Mammalia > Primates > Galagidae > Galagoides > Galagoides demidoff. The sequence continues at coordinate 31,816 of CAUYQV010151450.1, read as the reverse complement.
ATTAACATTTTTTGGCTCAGCACCTGTGGCTCAATCAGCTAGGGCGCCAGCCACGTACACCTAGGGTGGTGGGTTCGAGTCCCCAGCCTGGGCCCACCAAACAACAATGATGGCTGCAACCAAGAAATGGCCGGGCATTGTGGCGGGCGCCTGTGGTCCCAGCTGCTTGGGAGGCGGAGGCAGGAGACTCACTTGAGCCCAGGAGTTGGAGGTTGCTATGAGCTGTGATGCCATGGCACTCTACCCAGGGGGATAGCTTGGGGCTCCGTCTCAAAAAAAAAAAAAATTAACATTTTTTAGCACTTTACAGTTTACAAAGTGCAAAGCAAATACATTTTGTTTTATTTGTCCTCAAAGCCATGGTAAGCAAAATAAGTATTTATTTTCCACATTTTCTATACAGGAATACCAAGTCCCAAAAAAGCTAAGTGTGGTGTCCAGAGTCACAGATCTAGCAAAGTTTCAGAACTCAGGCCTTTGAACTCAGTCCCACATCACTACCACTCCCCCCCCACTACCCGGCACTTGTGAGGCCCCCTCAAACTTTGTCTGTCTATAAAATGAGAAAGGGCATCTTTCTAATACTTCTTCCAGCTTGGGTGTTCTGATTTTTACAGTCTACATATGCTAAGCCATAAAGCTAAAGGAAAACCTATTCAAGGGATGCACTCCCACTCATTCTCCTCGTGCATCCTTCCCCCCAACTCTCATTCACGCACTAGAGAGAAGACTCAAACATTTATGTTGAACTTTTCTGGGTGGGCAGCCCTGCAATCTACAGAAAAGGATCACCCCTGCCCTTGAAGACTCAGGAGAGGCAGTGAGGTTTGTGCCCTGCCAGGCATGCCATCCTTCATTTTCATTCTTGGTCTCCCAAAGAATTTCACGAGAACAAATTCCCTCGGAAGGGCTTGCCTCCTCACTGGAGTGGGTGTAACGCTGTCATTATCTCCACCTGACTGTTACTGCTTTCTTTGCACAGTTACTATGAATAATAAAGTTCCCTTCACCAGCCATCACCTAATAGCTCGCTTTCTAAAATCTAATCTTTTAAAATACAGAAATATATCATGGGTAGTGAAACAAAGCTTATTTCAGTAGATACCAAGAAAGTATCAAAACAGTAACTTCAGTCATAAGAAATCAAAAAATCTCTCAAAGAACAAGCTTTGCAGGTGAAAATACAAAACAGAAAGAATTGATCCGACGGTGTATGGAACCATCTGCCTCTCATGTCCCACCCTGCCCCAAATAAAAGCATCACGCAGACCCACAGCAGAGACCAACATGTGGGTGAACGATCCCCCACCCCCGCATTCAGTAGCCCCACAACTGGGCTAGAATTGAATTCCCTTCTGTTATCCACAGGGTCAAAATAGTTTTTAAAACAGGTAGATCTTCCAATGGTGCTCATTCTTTGAACATGGCCCTGTGGCGTTAGCACACACAGGATTTGTGCCCGCCTGTGCTCATCAGCTGAGAATACTTCACGGAATCTCCTTTGCTCTGGGAGGGCCAGAGGAACATTGAAGAGAAGAAAGAGCTAGTAGCCAACTAAGGGCCTTCAGCCTCAGCGGAGAGAGCCCCGTTCAAGCATATGAGAAGCTAGAACCGAAAACGATCAGAGACGTTTCTTCCTTCGGTGGAAATCAAAGGAGTTACTTTCTGGTTTGCTGTATCCAGTAGTATTCTGGGTTATAGCTAGAAACAGGAGATAGGTGGATACAAATTATGATATTCTTACCAACTTCTCACCTCTTCCCTCAACAAGTGGTTTGTCCTTTGGTTTAACAGCTCAGAAATGCCAATTATGTCGTGTCCCTATTCTGAAAGGAGAAATTGTTCATGAATCCCCAGATGCTTGTCGTGGGCCTTTGCCTCCTGTCAACTTAAACAAGTTAGCCCTTTCCCGAGAATTCTCAGCATCATGTTTTTCCGCGTTGTTTTCCATGGCTTATCAGGTTTGAAAAAAATACACTCTACCCCACCAGGAGGCGAAGCAGGCCTGCTGTAGGTGATAGCTAAGAGCTTATCATTTGCTGTCTCTAGCACCACTCGGCATATATTTACGAAAGGAAGAAAGAGAGCGTGGGGAGAGGACAGAGAGAAAGTGGAAGGAACAGAAGTTTCCATGCATTTTTGTGGAGCGTGGAATGCAGGAACATACAGCAGGTCATCACACATGAGGCCCAGGCTAGAAAACTTTCTGCATATTTTAAGGCACAAGGCAGATTGAGTTCACCTGAAGGGACCTCAATCTAACTCTTTAACAAACATTGGCAGACTAAGGAAAATAAGATAATGGTTGTCTGGGTTTCTCCTGCAAACCACAGCTTAGGTGAAAGACTGTATTTCAAAGCATTAAAAATATGAACATTAAATAGATATGAAATTGTACTTAAATGGGAGATAGTTTGATTCAATTTTATTCTTTTCCTCCAGTGCTGGCGAAAGGCTTTACACTTAGAACACTCTACTTTGGGGGAGGATCTTTGAGATAGGGTCTCCCTCTGTCGCCCAGGCCAGAGTGCAGTGTGTTGTGATTATAGTTCACCGCAGCCTTGAACTCTTAGGCTCAAGCGATCCTCCCACCTCAGCGTCCTCTACAGACACTTGCAACCATGCCCAGCCAATTTTTTTTATTTTTGTAAGGAGAGAGACTCACTATGTTACCCAGACTGGTCTCAAGCTCCTGGCCTCAAGCGACCCTCCGACCCCAGCTTCCCATTTCAGGTGTGAGCTACTATGCCTGGCCCATACTCTACAGGATGCTTTCATAGGCATGATCCAGTTTCACCTTTAGCAATCCTCTGGGTCAGATAAGGTATTTCATTTCACAGATAAGGGAACTAAAGCTCAAAGATGGAACACTTGTCCACACAGCCAGCAGAGTCCACACAACCACCCATGCGGTTTTTTGTTTTTGTATTTGGAGACAGAGTCTCACTCTGCCACCCAGGCTACCAATGCCTTGGCATCTTAGCTCATAGCAACCTCAAACTCTTGGGCTCAAGCGATTCTCTTGCCTCAGCCTCCCAAGTAGCTGGGACAACAGGAGCCCGCCACAACACCTGGCTATTTTTAGAGATGGGGGTCTTGCTTTTGCTCAGGCTGGTCTCAAACTCCTGAGCTCAAGTGATCCACCTGCCTTGGCCTCCCAGAGTGCTAGGATTACAGGGTGAACCACCAACCCGGCCTGAGCCACGTGTTTTAATTCCTTGTCCTGTGTTTCTTTCCACTACAAAGCATCCCATTATCTTCAAAGGACTAAAATCAACAAGCTGCTCAATTGAGCCCTGTCACCAGCTGCCTTACTTCCTCCCACAAACAAATTGATGCAACCAACTTTTGGTATCTACAAATGTCCTGTCCTGAGCTCCAGATGATCCTAGGAATGTTTATGCTTAAATGAAGAACTAAAGTAATCATCCAAGTGATTCAAGAGGGGGAAAAAAAGCTATATCCAGAAAGAATGTATACAAGGTTTGACAATTAAGTTGTGAACTTGCCCTAGAAAAAGTTCTACATACCTCATTGCTGAATATTGCTAAGGTCACTCCCCTTGAGAAGCTATCCACCAACACCAGCTCCTCATCCATCCTTCAAATCAATTTTGGAACTCTTTTTCTGGAATGGCCATCAAAGTTTTGTCATATTACCCTTGATGTCCTGAATGTCATCCAAATGTCTTCCTTTTCATATTTCCTTTTATCTTCCGGTAAAGAAAAGCATCATCAAATCAGTATTTGTTTACTGGCTAAAAACTCCCTCACATATAATGCCCTGTGAGCTGGTGCATTGTCGTGATGCAAAAGCCATGAGTTATTGGCAACGATTTTCAATTAATGTTTTCTTAACTGTCTCGCCACTGTTGTTTACTTGGTCTGCTAGATTTCCTAAAGTTAGCTAACAATTTTGATCCACAATTCAATGAATTTTTGCCATAAGTTTTCATTATTGCTGCCACCCTGACTTCTCTTCATCAGTGACACTTTCTCTCCCCTCAGAAAAAAACTTAATACACTTCTAAATTGCCATTTTCCTCAGGGCCTTATTCCCATAAACTTGGACTAACATGTTCCTGATTTCACTTCCACTCTTGCCAAGTGTAACAAGAAATTTACAAATGTTTATTTATTACTTTAATTGAAGTGCTGACATTCTCATGACAGCCCACAAAGACACACATCAATAATAATGAATGCCACTCAGCAAGATGCTGTCACACATTGACATGAACACAACTGTGAAATACTGACATAGCAGGGTTATGAAACCTTACAAGCTCTTTGCACAGAGCCAACGTAAGCACGTGGTAGCAAGTTCGCAAACTTAATTGTCAAACCTCATAGTCTCAGTGACTAAATGCTTAGAATTAATAACGAAATTTTTTTATACCCTTCTCTTTTGAATTTTTTATTTATTAAGCACCAACATTTTATTTTCAACATCTACTTTGGCCATTCAAGTAAAGTGACAAGATGAATTGTAACCAATCACAGTTGATCAATTGTGATCAATTTTTTTGGTTTGGTTTGTAGACATGACTAGAATTAGCAAAACGTTTTAGTTTAAACAATGTTAGAAGTGAAAAGAATTTTGGAGATGACATAATCCAAATCTCCAAGAGGGTTTGACCAACATCATACAGATAATTGCTTGGAATCTTTACTTTCCTCACAATGTACAAACATGAGTCTGTTTTCTGCAGCTGAGAAAAACAGTTCGCTCCTACCAGCTCCGGAGGCCAGTTGTTGGAGGTGACAGGGATTAAATCCTAAATCAGTGAAGTCCTAACGTTGTGTGTGGTTATGATAGGTGAAGCAAAACCTAAATACCATAAGAGTTTACTATTTTAAAGTAAATATTTGAGGCCTGGCCTGGTGGCTCATGCTTGTAATCCTAGCACTCTGGGAGGCTAAGGTGGGTGGATCACTTGAGCTCACAAGTTTGAGACCAGCCTGAGCAAAAGTGAGACTTGTCTCTACTAAAAATGAAAAAAAAAAACAAGGCAAGAGTATCGCTTAAGTCCCAGAGTTTGAGGTTGCTATGAACTATGATGCCACGGCACTCTACCAAAGGCAACAAAGTAAGACTCTGTCTCCAAAAAAAAAAGTAAATATTTGTGTTTAAAAAGTGCATCATGAAGCTTAGAGCAAGATTTCACATTTATTATATTTATTGTTTAAAAAATCTTTCCAGGCAGTGCCCGTAGCTCAGTGGGTAGGGCTCCAGCCACACACACCCAGGCTGGCGGGTTCGAACTCGGCCCAAGCCAGCAATGACAACTCCAACAAAAAAATAGCCAGGCATTGTGGTGGGTGCCTGTAGTCCCAGCTACTTAGGAGGCTGAAGCAAGAGAATCTTATAAGCCCAAGAGTTGGTGGTTGCTGTGAGCTATAACGCCACAGCACTCTACCAAGGATGACATAATAAGACTTTGTCTCAAAAATAATAATAATAATAAAATAAGATTTAAAAAAATAAAAAAACTTGCCAGTAAGACAATAAAGTTGCATTTGGCTTATTGCACAATATATCACCTTGATATATATTGAATAATTTGTCTAAAGTGCTGTCTTTCTGGGAGAATTCTGAGCTTTAAAGATATTAAAATAAGTCATTCCTCTAAATTGAGAGCAAATGGGTTTTGACAGATTGAATTTGAACATGAGGCAGAAAATAATGCACTTCAATACCTTACGATCTCTTTACCATGAATGTGGTATTTCTAAGAGATTGGACGATTGGTTTTCTTTAGTAACTCTTTTTCTTGAAGAATGTGCTCCAAGTCATGTTGTGTATGTGCTAAATTGCTCGGTGTTAAAGGTCGCCATAGTTGTTAAATTGTGATCAACTAGGCAATAAACCCCATGGGTGCTATACAGGGTTGCACTGTTTCCCAACATTAACTGCAGAAGTAAAATGGCCTACAGTCCAGCTCTGTTTATGGAGTGCAGGAAACAACGGCCCACCTCACACCTTCCCTTTATTATTTGTCCAAAAGATTAGACGATAATAGCATGGATTACATTTGCATTTCTACTTTTCTCCCTTCTCTTTGAAGTGATAAACATCAGTAAAATGCATTCAAAATGAACAGGTGAACAGAACTGTGGAAAATGTAGACTACATATTTTTCAGTACAAGCATGAGGGCAGCAATGCCAATACTTGAAATACCTAAAAGTATATTAGCAAAGGAATGACCTCCTAAAAAATATACAACATGGCCAACCACAGGGGCTCACGTCTGTAACCCCAGCACTTTGGGAGGCCAAGGTAGGAGGATCCCTTGAGGCCAGGAGTTTGAGAACAGCCTGAGCAACACAGCAAGACACTCTTTTCACAAAAAAAAAAAAAAAAAACTAACTGGGTGCGGTGCCATGCACCTGTAGACCCAGCCACTTGGATGCTAAGGCAGGAGGATCACTGGAACCCGGGAATTCAAGCCTGTAGTGAACTATGATCATGCCACTCCACTCAGGCCTGAACAACTGAGTGCAACCTTGTCTCCAAAAAGTAAAAAAATAATAAAATAACCAATAGGACTTTGTTCTTATGGTAAGAGCCTAAGAATGGATGGGATCTAATCAATGTTTCTTCAGGAATATTTTGGTGGCAGGGTATTGTAAATATTTCCCTCCCCTTGGCCTCTGAGAATAGAGATTCAAGATGAGCATCCCCAATTTGCCTTTAATAACCATCTGAATCTATCATCCATGGATTTATCTAAGTTTAACCTTCACAGTCTCTTTTTTTGCAGTTTTTTTGGGCAGGCCGGGCTTGAACCTGCCACACCTGGTATATGGGGCCGGAGCCCTACTCCTTGAGCCACAGGCGCTGCCGAGACAAGAACCTCTTTTATATGATTTACCAATTCACATTTTTAAAGGAAATTCTGAAGTACACTAAAGGAAACAGCACTTAGCCTACTTCTAAGATAAAGCTGCATAACACTAGTAATGAAACAGTGTTCTTTAAAGATCCACAGATCTCTTCCACGTTCTAAAATGTTATACTATGGTTTCACTTTATAGAAACTGAAGAAGAATGGAAGTTGGAAGAAGAAAAAACAATGAAAGGCATAAAGGAGGCGTAAGAGGAGAAAGGAAGTAAAAGGAGGGAATTAGAGAAATCTAGAGAGATCAAGAGAAGAAAACACAGGGGCAAAGAAATCAGAGTCCTGACTACACTAATTATTTCTACAGTCTGCTATGTACTGAGCCGTGTAGCCTCAAGATGTTTACCCATTTTCCTTTGAAAATTGTACTAGATGCTCAGTCTGTAAATGAAACCGTCACCATCAGTGTATTTTTCTCAGAGCTACATAGAGGCCCGTGGCACTTTCCAAGGTTATTGGCAAAGGTCAGCTGAAATCAAGCCAGACCTAATCTAGTAAGAGAGGTTTCCTGCACCACCAGGAATCGTGTGTTCCAAATGCACCATCCCAACCAAGCAAAGAAGTGCTTCCTTGCATTACCCTAAGTCTGAATCCTCCTGCTTTGCCCTAAATATCTAGAACACTGGCGAGGAAATCCTGCTTGGGGCGTCTATATCTTGCGTGGTTTTACAAATAATCTCACACACTTATCCTTAGCCTTTTGTCCTTCCATCGTGAAGTCCCGGGTCACTTTTCTTATTTAGCAATGTCCATGTATTATATGACCTTTACAGCAGCTAGGAAGTAGCTGTGGTGCTTGCCTTTATTCAACATTTTGTAAATTGAGGCACAGAGATGTTAATTAACTTGTCCACGGTCACGTGGTACTCAGTGAAGCCCAGATTAGAGCTCAGACCGTCTGGCTCCAAAACCCAGTCGCTGGGTTTTACTTCTTACATCTTTCTGAGTGCTTCCTCTTTGCTTCCACGTCTGACATCATGGTGTTAGAATCGCCGCCCTGCACTGAGAGCACCGTGGACGGTCTCCACGCTCTTCTTTATGATGCCTTCCTGGACTGAATGAAGTTAGCTCATATCTTCCTCTTAGGAAGGACCCCACATCCCAGGACAAAGGCTGTCCTGACTTGATTCTGATGTCAGTGCCGACCACATAAATAGCATTTGTTCTTAGGAGAAGCCTGTTTGCACTGAGTGCCATATTCTCTCCTCAGGTACAGATCTTAGTTCATGTTTTCAGTTTCATGAATTCTGCCTAGCTTTTTGGCATGTATAACAATTCACTTCAGAAAGCACAAAACAAGTTCTTCAGAAAGAATAATTGCAGATAACTAAGAGAGGAGATACAGTTACTCCAAAAAAAAAAAAAACTATTGCAGTCATGTGGATCCCTCATCCCAAAGGCAGCTACCCACACAAATGTACCTGAGAACAGTGGGTGAGGAGGGGGAATGAATTTTTTTAGTTAGTTAGATCCTGGAATTTAAGTGTACAGTAGGCTTCTAAGTAAGTATATTTCCATTATTTAAGGAATTTTAGGTTGTACAATTTCCCGATAACCTTCTTGAAATAACCTGGGACTTTCCATATCATTTTTAAAGACTCACTGACTCGTATGTCTTCTCGCTGTTAAGAAGCTCAGAGGATGTGCTGACCTGGACTTTCTTCTCTTTTCCAGATCTTAGCCATCGTGTCTATCCTGTTCATCGTACTTTCTACCATTGCTTTATCTCTCAACACTCTGCCAGAGCTGCAGGGGAAGGATGAACTTGGGCAGTTCAACGACAACCCGCAGCTGGCCCACGTGGAGGCCGTGTGTATTGCCTGGTTTACCATGGAGTACCTGCTACGATTCCTGTCCTCACCACATAAATGGAAGTTCTTTAAAGGCCCGCTGAACATCATCGATTTGCTGGCCATCTTACCGTACTACGTCACCATTTTTCTCACAGAGTCCAACAAGAGCGTGCTGCAGTTCCAGAACGTGAGGCGTGTGGTCCAGATCTTCCGGATCATGCGTATCCTCAGAATCCTGAAACTTGCCAGACATTCGACAGGCCTGCAGTCGCTGGGGTTCACCCTCCGACGGAGTTACAATGAACTGGGCTTGTTGATATTGTTTTTGGCCATGGGGATAATGATATTTTCTAGCTTGGTATTTTTTGCTGAGAAGGATGAAGAAGCCACCAAGTTTACCAGTATTCCAGCATCGTTTTGGTGGGCCACCATCACCATGACCACCGTCGGCTATGGTGACATTTACCCTAAAACCCTGCTAGGGAAAATTGTGGGAGGCCTGTGCTGTATCGCCGGGGTTCTAGTTATTGCCCTGCCTATCCCAATCATTGTGAACAATTTTTCTGAGTTTTACAAGGAGCAGAAACGCCAAGAGAAGGCCATTAAAAGGAGAGAGGCCCTGGAGAGGGCCAAAAGGAATGGAAGCATCGTTTCTATGAACTTGAAAGATGCCTTTGCTCGAAGTATGGAACTAATAGATGTGGCTGTTGAGAAGGCCGAAGAGTCTGCCAACACGAAGGACTCGGCCGACAACAATCACCTGTCTCCAAGCCGGTGGAAGTGGGCCAGGAAGGCTTTATCGGAAACAAGCTCCAACAAGTCTTATGAGAATAAGTACCAGGAGGTTAGCCAAAAAGACTCCCACGAGCAGCTGAACAACACGTCTTCCTCCAGCCCACAGCATCTGAGTGCCCAGAAACTGGAGATGCTATACAATGAAATCACCAAGACACAGCCTCACTCTCACCCAAACCCAGACTGCCAAGAAAAACCCGAGAGACCATCTGCGTATGAAGAAGAGATAGAAATGGAAGAAGTCGTCTGCCCACAGGAGCAGCTGGCTGTGACGCAGACCGAGGTCATCGTGGACATGAAGAGCACCTCCAGCATCGACAGCTTCACCAGCTGTGCCACCGACTTCACGGAGACCGAGAGATCCCCGCTGCCACCACCCTCTGCGTCTCACTTGCAGATGAAGTTCCCAAGTGACTTCCCAGGGATGGAAGAGCACCAAAGAGCCAGGGGCCCCCCCTTTCTAGCACTGTCCAGAGAGAAAGGGCCCGCAGCCAGGGAGGGCACCCTGGACTATGCCCCAGTCGACGTAACTGTGAACCTCGATGCCAGGGGCTCCCAGTGTGGGCTACACGGTCCTTTACAGTCTGACAGTGCCGCCGACAGTCCTAAGAGCTCTCTAAAAGGCAGCAACCCGCTAAAGTCCAGATCCCTCAAAGTGAACTTTAAGGAAAATAGAGGCAGTGCGCCACAGACCCCGCCCAGCACAGCCAGGCCACTGCCCGTGACAACGGCTGACTTTTCACTCACCACCCCACAGCACATCAGTACCATCCTCTTAGAAGAGAACCCCCCTCAGGGAGACAGACCCTTGCTGGGTGCTGAGGTTTCAGCACACTGTCAGGGACCTTCCAAAGGGCTGTCCCCTAGGTTTCCCAAGCAGAAACTGTTCCCTTTCTCTTCAAGAGAGAGGAGGAGCTTCACTGAAATAGATACTGGCGAAGATGAAGACTTCTTAGAGCTGCGGGGGACAGGGCAGGACAAGCAGGCGGACTCCAGCCCAAACTGCTTTGCAGATAAGCCTAGTGATGGGAGAGACCCTTTAAGAGAAGAGGGCTGTGTGGGCTCTTCCTCCCCCCAGAACACAGGTCACAACTGTAGGCAAGACATTCACCATGCTGTGGGCGAGGTCCAAAAGGACAGTAGTCAAGAAGGGTGCAAGATGGAAAACCACTTGTTTGCCCCAGAAATCCATTCCAACCCAGGAGACACAGGTTACTGTCCCACACGTGAAACCAGCATGTGACTAGTTACAAAAGCAATAAAAAAAAAAAAAAAACTTGTTTCTTAAAAATGTGGTTAATAATGCCTGTGAACTAAACAATGGGAAGCCCCCTCCCAAAAAAAGTGCATAAAATGTTATTTTTGCATGGCATGAACAGTTTAGTTTCAGTACTGTTTAAATAAAGAGTCAAGACTGCATTTTTGTAACAACAAACAAAAATGACTGAAGAACAGTGAACAAATAAAGAGAGCTCTATTAGGAACCAGTATTCTGCAATGTCTGACATTTTTGATCCTTTCATTTCAAATTATAGGCAGATCTTCAAGTTTTAACTTTTATGTTAGAATTTTAGAATTTGCACATGAAAGGATGAAATGTCATTGCATGCATTCATAATCATGAGGAATAAGGTACTTTGAGCTTGCAAAATGCATAACTTTGTAACTAATGGGGCCTGGATGCAAGTGTCACGAACACATGGAAACAAGTTTCTGAGACACAGGTATTTCCTTCACAGCCACTGCCTGGAGGAGGTGTACAGACTTCCTGTTGCAAAATTGCAACCTCTTCTTAAACCTTCTTGCATATCTTGCTTTGAGTTATAAAGCTCTTCGAAGTACATTTGTCTAAAGGAATACAGTATTTTTATTTACTTGTGATATAATTCATAGGGTGTGTCTTTCTGTTTCGTTTCTGCTTAGTTGTGGCAATTGTGGTTCCCTTTATAAATCATAGAAATAGGTAAGATCTAATGACCAGACATCAAAACATTTGGATTATAAGATTGATATTTTGCCAACAATTATAATATATATCATGCCATAGCCTATGAAATAAATGCATTCTTTTTAAAAATATTAAATTATTTAAGAGATTATATCATGCAATTAAACTTTTTTTAAATGGCACTTCATATATAGAAATTAGTTCTTTTTTAAAAGATTGTATTTTCGACACCTGAGATGACTGTATTTTCCACTTGTATCCAACAGCCTTTCTAACTAAAGATCTAAAAATAGAACGCAGATACATCAAAACAAGAATTCCAAAAAGTGACTTTTAACAAACTTAAAACTAGAGCCATTTAAGTGAGGCCACCACCCCCAACATCGATTGAGTTGATTTGGAAATGAGTTAGCATGAAAAGAGCCCTTGCCTGAGTCCGGGGGGACACTACCACTTTTGGAAAACGCAAATCACTGGACTCCAGAGTCACAGGTGGCAGGAGCCCTCTCCAGTTATTGCAGCAACTATAAACATCCTGTTACATGAACAACCCCTCCCCACCACCACCAAGGGGCGCTCAGACCTAGCCTTGTTCAAAGCCGCTTCTAGTATTTACTACTGAGAATAGGGAAGTCCAGAGGAATTTCGGCACTTGCTGGAGGTGTTGCTGTTGGTGAAGTCTGCACTGGAACTCAAGTCTTTTGAATCCACTTTGCTTTAAGAGAATCAAGACCCTGGATCCAGATTTGCAGCTTTCATATATGAGCCTCTACAAGCTCTCTTGATCTCAATTTTGTCACAATAAAAACCAAAATTATTTTGAAGCTCCCTTAAGACTTCAAATTAATATGATTCCTTAATCTCCCAGGAATCCGGGTTTTGCCCCAGCATAATGCACTGTGTACATGTGTGTGTGCGTGTGTGTATATATAAAATTCAGGGAAATAGTCAAGAAAATGCTGGGCCAAATTTAAAGCACAACTTATTGTTTAAAGAAAAAAAATTCTAAATATTATTCTATTTTTAAAAGAAAGAAGAAAGAAACCACTAGAAAAAGTAGCCCAAATATTTAGAACCTGACTTAAAGCTTTAAAGAATAACACTTATTTATTAACAGATTCTGGTCATTATATCTCAGATAAGAAAACAAGTTTTGGTCTCAATTGAAATCCAAGCAGCCGTACTGCTAAAAATAATTTTAAATATTTCTTTTTTCACTGTGCTTAGCGTTTCTTAATGGTTTTCGTGTTTGTTTCAGAGCATAACCTTTAAGAGTCTGCAGTCATAAATCATTGCTATTTATATTACTCATACTTATTTTGGGGTCTGAAACTAAATGTTGATCAGTTTTTGTAAATTTAGAGTGTTTGGATTTTCTATACATAGTTTTTCAAAGTCAAACAGGTATAACTGCTATTAGATGAATCGCAAATAAGTTTTGCAAATAATTTTCTTCATATAGTCTAGTGAAAAAATTATTTTCTAATGTCTCTTATTGATGAATCTCAACTTTTTATTCATCTGTCTGTATAAGTGGACTTGTCATATTACCTGAGAGTTGACCAATGCCTACCTTTCAAGTGTCTGTTAGGCCTTCTACTGAGATCACTGCTCCAGAATGCTTAATATCAGAAACCTTGCCTAGTCAAGGAATCCTAGATTCCTCCCTGGTAGCATCCTCCCTAAATTTTTTTTTTTCCCTTCATGCTAAGGTTTGCTTTTTGTTTTTTGGTGGTTTTTGTAAGTTTTAAAGAATTTTCTAGAATATCCCTTGGAAAATTTACCTTTTGATTTTTTTTTTTTTTTTTAGTTTCTCTGAGCCTTACTAGTCTTTAGCTAAGAAAAACAGAAAATGGTCCTCTAAAAAATCTTCGACTTTGGTGTTCCACAGGGAGGCAGTTCTGGGAATGGAGGATCTCAGAACGCACTTAGGTGGCACCTCCTAAGCCTTTTCAATGAACTGTGCTAATGCAGAGAATAAACAAGTACCTGGAGTGGTCTGGAAATACACCAAGCATGAGGTTCTTTTGAAGTCTTATGTTTTACATTAAAAACTCATGTAAATGCTGCATTTTCCTCCATAATACATTTAAATATTTTTAAATAATGTTTTATATTATTTACCAGCTAGTAAAGTTGATGCTCTTGTACTTTTAAATATGTCTTTTGTACCCCTTGGAAAATGATCCCCAGTTTGAGATGCACGGCATAAAGGACAGGAAGCTATACTGGTTTCCTGACAGCCCTGGGGGTTTCCGCAGCTGTACAGAGTGCCCTCAGTGTTGCCTCGCCAGTGCCCAAAGGCAAATGGCAGTGATTACAGGCTACTTGAATGGCTGCAAAATAACACAGTTCTGTGTATGGCTGATTTGATCCTTGAATTTGAATCTCTTAACAGCCACTGCAAACTGCCACAGTACTGTTTGAGCCCAAAGATTGAGACCAATCATATGAGGATAGAAATGGGAGCACTGCCTTCTGTCTTGAGTTGGACCACATATACAAGGGTGATGCCCCAAGTGGGGCCCTGGAGCTGACTTAATCAGTCTCTAATCATTTTTACCAGAAATGTCCCCACTCTGGCATAACCAACTGCTCTGAAGCAAGCATTTATCAAGCATTATCCTGATAGGACTAGATCTGGTAACAAGGTGAATTAAGTGCCAAGTGTCTGCTTTCATTAATTTCTTGTCAAAACACTCTCACTCTCGTGTAGACACTGGCCCAGGAAAGTCAACAATTCAACTGCTTTCTCTTAAAATTTGAATAGTGAGGAAAAGCCTTATGTATGTAGAGCATTTTACAGTTTCTTATCTCTTACAGCCTTCTGAATGACCAGTAAGGAAGCAGAGAGGTTATATATTTTGCTCAGGTTCACACAGGTTACTGATGAACCTACCCTGGTCCACGTCGTCTGGCTTCAAGTCTGACATTCCAGTATACCACAGAAAAGCTTGTTTAGTTGGGGGGGAGGGTTATTATTAATATTCAAAATATATAAATAAAGCTGGAGGTACATTTATAGTCATGCAGTTTGTTTAAAACAGCAGTAGATCATGCCAAATTGTAATGACTTTGAAATACTTGGCACTGATCATTTTTAGCCTATGTGTTTGGAATTCCAATCATAAAGTACATATCCCTTGTTTAACAAGAATTCATTGTTCATGATGTAACATGATATACACATGAGTCCAAGGACAGTAGGAAGCTACTTGATCTTTTGAAACAAAAGCAAACTGAACTTTAGAAACAACTTCTAATCTATGTTCAAAAGTCTTGTGTAATTGAATCTGACCACCCTTTCACTTCTCGTTCAGTTGGCAAATACTAGTTGAGAATCCCACTTAAAACCAAGCTAAGGATGATTTGGGTGACTAAAAAATGTCTCTTCTGAGGATTGAAAAACCACTTGATTATCCAGGGAAGCATTTGACAGGAACAAATGAAATTATTTTTCTAAGGAACTGGTTTCCTAAAAAAAAAAAAAGGTGGATGGTATAAAGTCTCATGAGTCTGATGTGTAATTATTTTTGAATCACAGTTTAGATTTCATGCTTGAAATAACAAACTGTTAATCTGATCGAGTGAGGTTGTGGGTAGTCTTTTCTTACTATCCAATAAAGTGAAAAATAATTTTAATTAGACATATTGCTTGTCAAAATAGCAAATTTAAACAAATTACTAGAGCAAAATCTAATGCCAGGGGAAAAGTCTATTAAAAAAATTATATTTTAGTTGTATCTTTGATGCTTTTATGGCCAAGAGCAAATCATTGTATTGCTTTTTTTACTTCTTACTGAGTATAGGCAACAGTTTTAGGGATGTATCACTATTCTCTGCTTAGTCCTCCGAATTCCTAAATGAAAGATATTTAAAAGTTAATATTCAAAAATTACTTAGCTTGATTCAACAGTTTTATTCATTGGGTCCATACATACTTTGCCACTGTCTCATCCTCCCCAAACAAAACTTAAAAAAAAAAAAAAAAAGAGAATGAAAAAAAAGTAAAACTACAAAAGCTAAATAAACATGGAAAGGAAAGGTTCATACCTACTAAGAAAGAGGAAAGGTCCTAATTCCAAAATCTTGGTGAACATCCTGTACAATTCAATTTAGTATTTATTGTGACAGTGCTGTCCTTTAGTGATTTTAATAACCACTTCTTCTACTTGCCTCTTTAAAAACAGCCTGACTTTTAATTCCATAAACCCTTATTTACCATAATCTCATCCTCATTGAATCTTAAAGCATCTTAACTTACACATATAAATAAAGGGAGAGGGGAGATTCTCTTTAATAATAAGACAACTCCAGGCCAGCAAAAGACACACACACCAAAAAAAAGGAAGAAAGAGTAAGAAAAATATAATTAAAATAATTGTGTTTTTAAGCAGAGAAATTTACTTAGGTGGGTGTATATACTGGTATAAAGATTTAGACTAAATACTTACTATTGACATGAAATTTCAGGTTGAGGTCATAATTCCAACTTTACTTTCTCTCCTGATGAAATTATTTTTTATCATCTAACAAATATCTCCAAATTGCTATTGATAAAATGTTGCATTCTACAAACTTTGGAGTGTCTCTTATGAGCCAGAAATTAACTTACATACAGTCCATTCCCTCAAGTTCACCGTCTAGCAGAGGTTTCATATTTAAGAGATTATATCCCCAATTGAAATCCATTTCCATAGGGTGAGCTAGACCTAGTATGTCAGTATATTTGAGTTTGTTGGCTGAAAAGATCTATAATCCCCTTTTAGTTTCCCTCAGACTCAAGTTATTTATTTTCACTCTTTAATCTCGAATCTGTATTTCCACCACAGAGAGTTTCTATTATAAATATCCATGCTTAAATTACAGTAGCTGTCTGCAATCTAGTGACAGCGTATTTGAATGAAGACAGTTCCCATTTCAGCAAAAGAAAATAGGATTCTAGCCAAAAAACGATGGTGAAAATCATCAGTTTTCTACTCCGATAACTGTTCTGTTTGATGTTTTAAAATCCTGGCCTATATGCTGAGATAGAAGCCATCACACCCTGCCAATCTGACGAAAGCTCAATGCCAATCTGAGCGATGTAGTTATCTTCCATCCACTGCGGGCAGAGCGGGTCAATGATACGGCCGAATAGCTTTCCTTTGAGTTATCTGTGCCCATTTTAAGATAAAACAGATTTAGAGTGGTATGCTGAATAATCAAAATAGACTTTCAAAATCAAGACTCAAAGAAACAGATACAGAATAGAGACAAAGAGCAGAGGCAAAGGTACAGGCTCAGAAAGGATGCGGTGAGCCCCGCCATCCTGTTTGTAAATCCCTATGCGGAGTTGCCCTCTAGTGGGTAATAAGAGAAAGTGGAATTTTATTTGCCAAGAAGGTGGGTGTGGTAACCAGGAGTTGAAAGAAAGTTCTCCACCATTTTCAACCTTCAGTGATTCCTACATCCAGCCAAAACCACAACTACATCCCAGGCATTTTTTTTTTAAGTGATCCCTTCTCAGATTTTTTTTCTTATTCCAAAATATTTTATGAAACTGTTCTTACCCTCCACACAGCTTTCAGAGTATTGCTGCTTGCTCTCTCTAAATCAAAACAAAATCACAAGTGAGTGAAGAGTTTAGCAGTGTCCAAGACTACACTCCGGATACATAGTAACTGCTACTTTGATATTTATACCCTTAGTGAGAAGCAAGACAAGAGCTCAAAATAGTATTTTTGTTAAGAATCCTGGGCCTGTGAAGATAAAGCTGTTGGTTGACTCACTTGAAAACCCAGTTTCCATTCTACTTGAAGGTTATAAGTAGAGCCTAGACTACCCCTAAACTGACTTCGGGGGAAAAAAAAAACCTAAGGGATCTCTAAATTCCCCACAGGCAACTGTGGGTGCTGGCCAGAAATACTATTACAGCCAGATTTCTGGACCATCTTCAAAGCAAGATGCTTCTAACATTCTTATTGGTAGTGTTAGGCTATGTTTTAACCTGCAATTATAATGACATCATAACATTTAATTGAAATTAGGAAGACTTTGCAAGGAAAACAAATAGAAATATATGCTAATATTAATTACCCAAATTATTCATCCAAGAAAATGCTATCACCAGACTTAATTAACAAAGGTATACATGCTATGAAAATCTCATTAGAGTTGGCAAAAATCTTCCTATTTAGTTCAAAAGCAAAGGAAAGAAAGAAGAAAAAGAAAAACTTACAACTTACAAACCACTAGGTTTGCCATATAATAGCCAAGTTTCAAACTAATGCAATTTTAAAGAGGTATGATATTACACCATAAAAAATTCAAAAGTAGGGCAGCACCTGTGGCTCAAAAGAGTAGGGTGCTGGCCCCATGTGCCAGAGGTGGTAGGTTCAAACCCGGCCCTGGCCAAAAACTGCAAAAAAAAAAAAAAAAAATTCAAAAGTGAATATATTAAAAACTTGTATAATGCAAATAAAGGTACATTAGCATATTGAAGCATTTTTAATAACCTTTAATTTAACAACATAATGGCTGTCTCTGTTCCAAGGATCTTGCTTTCAATCCTTGCTGTGTTTTTGCTTGCTTGCTTTGTTTTGTTTCAACAAGTGAGGGTACAAGTGGTGGCTGTGGCTCAAGGAGTAGGGCCCTGGTCCCATATACTGGAGGTGGTGAGTTCAAACCTGGCCCCTGCCAAAAAACTGCAACAACAACAAATAAAAAAAGAAGAAGAAGTGAGGGTACACGGGAGAACATGTTTAAATGGAAAAATTATTGGGTGGCTTATTAACATTACTTAGTGCATCCTGGAATACAGTGGAAACCGTCTGTGGACAGCAGCCGCTCGCTCACTTCTTCCCAACTTCTCATTAAGTTTCTCCACTCTCCTCTTTTGGAAGCAGGTTCTTGTGAGCAAGAACCGCCCCTATCTGCAAAAGTCCCTAGCAATCCTTCTCTAGGGTTAACCTGATCAGAATACATCAGCTACTATGTCAAAGGCAGGATCAAATGGGCCATTAGAAATAGTAGCTTTAACACTATTAGATAATAGTAGATTTAACAACAAGACAATGACACAGTATTTTCCTCCATGATTAACAACAACAAAAACAGTATTTTTAAAGCCTCTATTAAGTTTTTGAACTTCAAAGGTAAACAGCTGAGTTGATGAGAAAGATGGTGCCTAATTCACTAAATTATTATGAGCACCACCCTAAATGCAAACTTTCCATTAAATGTGCTGGTGTAACTGTCTGCTTTGGGAGCCATATACAAAAACGCAAATACTAATATTACCCTTTTCATCATTTTTGGTGGTATTAAACATTTCAATCAGGGAAATCTGACATTACTCTGGTAGTTTTTAAATGGTTCTGGACCAAAACTGTAAAAGAAATTTAAACAAAACTTCAGCAAAGATATTAGGGGTAGAAAGAAAGCCATATTGAAAAATCATACTTTGGTATACATCCAGTTATAAATAATTTATATTTGGATTAGGATTTTAAAAATTCTTTCATGTAAAAATATCGTTAGGTGATATTTGAAATGAATAATTTTCATTTTATTATAAACATGAGCGTTTTTTTTAAAAGACATAACTTAAATGAGGTGGTATATAGTAAAGCACTTAGCACAATGCCTGACAAATAGGAGGTATTTTCTTTTTAAAAAATATTCCAAAAGAAATCATTCAGCTCACAACAGTGTGCTAGTTACTTAGTCTTCTGAAATTCTTCTGTGGCTTCTTGAACAAAGTTTTAAATGTGTGTATGAGTTTAACTCACAGTTATATAAAATACAGGATATTTTATTTGCTAAATTACACACATATACGTATTATTTATACACACACATACACACACATATATATTCACCTGATGTGACTTTAAAAAGAGATGGACATTATTTGAACAAATAAAACATGCTATGAAAATTAGGTAGTGCATTTTTCTTTAACCTAATTGCCTTTATTTTTTAATGTTTAGTAGACAAATGCCAGTTTCCTCTATGGGAAAATAAGCTTCCTACGATTACTAAGACTTTAGCTATACCACCTATTTGAAGAGTCTCTTACAGCCTCCTTATTACAAATTTATACACTTAGTCATTATGCAAACATTCAACATACTGGTTCCTCTTTCTGCTTTAAATATTTGTAAGCCTAAGGATCCGTTCCATAACATAATTCATAACCAGTTTGGTTTTAGTTTTATCATTAATGGCTACTTGCCAGAAAAAAATATAAAATGAGAATAAAAGTTCTTGGTGTTAAATTTTTTTCTTCATTGAATTTTGTTTTGCAAATCTAAAGTCTAAGTTGTCATCAAGATAGATTTCATGAGATACTTTTCTTTTTTACATTTTTAAATGTTAATCTTATTGATCAAGAACCATAACATAGAGGAACACTTATTTTTATTATCATTTATTTGAAAGGCTAGGTGATAAAAATTTAGAGCGTGTCCTATTTCCTATGAGAGTAGAGGAACTGAGTAATGACCAAGTACTATATATAATGCAGCATATTGTACAGTTCTTACATTATCTAAAAGCAGCTAGTTCAACCAGAGCAGTGTGGGCACTGTGGAACCGGGGGTATCACTAACTCTACTATTAAAGACAGGCTGACTTGGAAGTTCTTCCATTGACTCTGCAAAGGAATTTCCAAGATACACTCGACTTTCACCTTCAGAGTATCTGGTAGGCATCATCAGTAAATGGAAAGTAATACTTTAATTTTAATTAGGTTTTTTGTTTGGTTGGGATTTTTGGCTTAATAATTTCACGAAAACTTAATATGACACATTACTTGGTTTGGACTGGAAATCAACTTATGATGACGCTTAACCAAATAATCTATGTTCTAAATCATAATTGCATGACACTTTAGATCTTATTACTATTTAGTTATAGTCTAACAAATACTGTATTCCTCTGTTTTCTAAAAACAAATTAAGTTCCTGGTTTATAAATAGTATTCAGATGAAGCATTATGCTGCCCAACCAGCTCACTAAATGTATTTATTACCTGTCTTTATGTAGTGTATGTGAAAAACCTCCACATTGACTCCTCCACGTCTGCGGCATTTAAAAACTGCTGTTGTGACTATCTCATCTCGCTATGCCAACACCTCATGTTACAGTGTCATGTACATAGGCCGTGGTACAAAAGTGACTGTCAACTGCTTACTCAACATCTAGTCCTTAAATGTTTGAGACAGCGTAATAACGCTTTTAGTGAAAATGGCATTTGAAGTAGCAGTATTTTTTAACTGTTTTTTCAGGCTTGTAATAAAAATCTCTGAGTCATAGCTCCATAGTCAGATTACATTGAGTAACAATTTAAAAGTATTGCCTACTAAAGATAAATATCTACTAATTTGCCCACATAATGGCTTAACTTTTTTTTCCATCGCCAAGGTAGACTTGCCTCAAATGGTTTCTGTCACCACTATCATGTGTTAACTAAAGGGGGAATATTGTGGTGAATTTTTACCGTCTTACATTAGCTCTTTCCACTATTCAAAGGATGTATATCCCACAGAAGTGATCCAGCTGTGGAACTTTGTCATACAAAAGCATAGGTCATTTAATTGCATTTAAGTTTATCTCCAAACATTAAATGGATATCTGCAAAATTAATATATAGTCTTTCAAAGGCCAGCATTTGGGAGGAGAGAGGAGGAAGGGAGGTAGAGAAGACAGAAAAGGGAAGGAAGGAAGGTGAGGAAATCAAAGGAAAGGGAGAAGAAAGAGAGAACAAAGAAAAAGGCTAAGAAAGATAACTCTCTGATGAGTTAAATGAGGAACGCTACAGTTTAGAGTGTGTATTTTTTGAGAGCTGATTGGCTTTGAGGAAGCTTTGTGTGTTTTTGTGTTTGCACATGTGTGTGCACACGCACGCATGTGTGTGTTTAGAACAAGGAAGGAGTGTCTGGATTATCTATTGCTTTTTTGTCTAACTAGAGTCCTATTTTTAAAAATTTCTCTAACTCCCCAAACTCATTAATTCAACATTTAATACTAAAATTATTAGCTTATTGTTAAACTCAGGACAACTCTGTGAAGATTCACAAAGTAACTTTAGGAAAACTTACACGAAATTGTTCAGTACTCTCACAGATTAATGTACACACACAAAAAAACCTTGTTGGGAATAATTATAGGTGATTCCCTATAAAATAGATGAATATACAAACCATTCTTTTTTTCCTCACATTGTAGAGATTTTAATTGTTTCTAATAAGTCCCTAACAGCTCCCAGATTTAAAAACACCGAAAACTATTTTTAAAAGCTAAAGAGTAGAGTATCAGAAATTAAGCATTAAATGAATAGTTGCTCTATATATGTATGTATTAAGGAAAACAATTTCATATTTCTAAGTTACACAGGGTATTACATTGATAGGTACAGTTGCATGAAGCATCAATCACTTTTATTAACTTCAGTGTTTTAGAGGGTTTTCATACTAGTCTATGAATGCTCTGAATGCTGCAGGAAAAAGAAGCACAATCAGTATTTTGATTTTTAAGATTTCTCAATTGAGTTACCCTGTCCCGTTCACACACGTAATAGCATTAGCATTTCATCTTATGCTTTGTTGAAATACTTTTAATCCAAACTCTCAGTAGAAGTTAAAGCGTATGCCTAAGTGGTTAAGTCTTGTCTAATCTCATTCATCTGCCTCAACATGCTTTATTTCATTATATTTGCATACAAAGTGTTTTGATTTCACTTTTGTAAAGAGGATCCAATTTAGCGTCCTCGTGTTTGTTCAGCTGTTCATCCTGCACCATTAATACTTTGCCTCTCTCTCCCATTTAATGGTGTATGTATCAATGTCCCCATATCGGCTGCATTTTAACTCCATAAAAAGAAAACGTGATTTCGTATTAATAGTTTTGCTGATCAACTCAATATTTCCGCACCAATCAGCATACTTATATGCATGTAGTAGTCTGTACGATTGTTCAACATCAAAATACTTGTTTACTTTATGTCAAATGTCTATAAAATTGCTGGCATTGTTCTCCATTTCAGTCTGGTAGAATAAGTGAGATAGAAAATAAATGTGTAAATGAATCATCTGTGTCATTTCAGTTCTCTGCATGAACCACTTTAACATTAAGCATGGTACACGTGACTGCCACCCAACAACCCATGGTTTCCTGACACCTCATTACGGACACTTTAAAGCAGGTAGCTTTTGGAGCAAGTGCAGACTGAAACTGCCAAATCTGGCCGGGAGGGAATAAAAGTTGAACCCATTGCCATTTAAAGAAAAGAACTGTACTCTCCTCTTCAAATGAATCCTTTTATACAGATGTATGTCATTCGTTTTATATTTTTTAAAAATTCAACACGAACCACCTTGCCAAGATCCTGGGGGTAAAATAATCAAAGAGCTTTGAGATGGTTTTGAGATGGTCTCCCTCTGCCAGTTGCCAACAGTCCTTGTTGAGTAAATCAAGTGTTGACTCTTGATCTCACATCAAGCTTCATGGGTGTGTGAGTTGTACGGAAGTGCAAACACTCAAAAGGTTCCACATTTATTTAATGTCCTGCTGTCACCATCTTGAAATTCTGAATAGTTTTTGAATGTGGGGACCTGTATTTTCATTTTACATTAGGCCCCACAAATTACATAGCCAGTCCTGCCCTGACTGCTGAGGTAAATGGTAAGACTACCCATTGATTCAGTCTCTCCAAGGCAAGGGATTAATAGACAGTGGGAAAAAAAGGCTTATTATTTTTTTTAAAAAGTTTGTAATTCCAGCATTTCCCATGTGCCTGGTCCTATAAATACATTTGTTTATTTAATCTTCATAATACTAGTATTATTATCATCCCCATTTTACAGATAAGGAAGTTAAGGCACAGAGAAGTTAAGTGGCTTGGCCAAGGTTAAACAGCTAGTAAACCCAGGTCTAAACCCAGACATCCTCACCACAGTGTCTGGGCACCTGACCCCTGAGGCCATGCTGGTTCTTGTTTTGCTACACTGCCTTTCCATTGAAGAAAACGTCCTCATTTTGTTTGTGCTGGGGCTATGCATTACAGTCTCTAACTTAAAGACCTTTGCTTAATACTCTAAAAGTTTCAAGGATGACACCTTTGGCAGCTCTACACAGCAACATTTCCCCACTGTCATTGTCAAAGACACTTGCCTGAGTTAAATTAATGAAGGGCGGATGTGCATAATAATGGTAAGTAAAATATTTTCAGTGCATTTTTGCCCCAACACAGGTGTGAGCACAGAGTGCCTGGTCTGTCCAAGGCAAATCCTGCACTAATGACAGAGGGGAGAGAAGTCAAGCAGAGAAAGGGACCGGTTGAAGGCTAGATGACGCCTTCCTCCACTCCCTCTGTTATCCTAGTTCAGATACCACCATGCACTCCCTAAAACTAGAGGGACCAGGATGCATATACAACTGGGTTCATGCACGGGTGCCATTTCACTTAAAAGAGGAAGAAACACATGGAGGATGCATTTGGTGGGCATAAGAGTCTGGGGCTGGGGCTATGGAGTGATTTGGTCCTGGTCTCCAAGAATCCGACAAGAAGCAGTGTGCTCACACTCATTCAGTCTGCAAGAGCCCTTCTGCTCTGGGCCAGTTCTCAGGATCCGAAGCTATAGATAAAGAAAGAGAAATCCTCAAATAAAAAGAAGGATCCTTTACCCCTCAGGTTTGACTGCACCACCCAGGAGCAGGTGTTGCAGTGAAAAATTGATAGGATTCTCCGGTTGTCCCAAACAACTGGGTCAGCAGTCCCCAGGAGAGGGGCAATCTGTCCACATAGGTTATAGAAATCTTCTCCGTACACTTCTCCATTCTATCCACCATGCTCATTTCCTGAATCCTTTTCTTAAAATTCCAGATAAACAAACTAAGAGAGAAAATAATTGGGAGATGTTGGGGGAGAAGTCTTCCACTAAATTTCATTGAAGAAAAATGAAATAAAAACTGATTGATCTTCTCCTCTGTTGACCTGGTTGAGTGCAAAATTCCCACCTCGAAGTATGTGCCTTCTCTCTGCTTCAGTCTTTCCTTTACACCCTCTTCCTTCAGCCCTAGAAAAACAAATCCTGCAGGGCACAATTTGGGCCACATAAAGAATGGAGGCAGGAGAGGGGGCAAGAGCATGGCATCCACTCTAAGAGAACCAAAAAAAGACTTTTTCCTTCCCTTTTCCACCTTCTTCCATATTCAACCTCATGTAAACAGATGGGATTAACAGTATGACTCAGCTGGCTGCAGAACAGCAGAGAGAGTGCTGGAGCCAAAACTGAGCAGATTCGGCCCCAGGGTTTCAGTTTTCAACCCTTAGAACTCCCCTGGAAAGTCTTCTAAGAGCTATAGTTTATCAAGTCCCCTAGCCAGCACTTTAGAGCAGGACTGGCAGCATGATCCATGACCCTGATCAGGCCTAAAGGTTGCATGGATGCGTCTGATTGGCTGAAACATCATGATAGCTCACCTGACTTTGAACTTCATGATTCCACACATAAGTACATCAGAAAGCATGAGTACAGAGCATGAAATATCAGAACTCATCACAGTGTTCAAGGTTGTTATAAGACACAGGCTTTACTTCTGGCCTCTATTACTCACAAATACCCCGGATGAACTTAGCACCTTCAGAAGAGAGTCACAAAGCCCTCCCTGGCCAAATCAAGGAAAACAGGAAAGGTGAAAAAGGAAAGGTCGACCTGAGAAACAGTAGTATGTTCAGGGATGAATCTTTTTTTAATTATACCACCATAGCGGAATAATAATCATACATCTGATCATTTATAAGTATTTTTTTTTGTTGAGTGATTTTTAAAACAGTCAACATTTAATTACTCAGTACTAATAAGTACTAATAATTATTAAGTACTAGAGACCCAAGAATAATAAAATGGAGTCTCTACCTTCAAAAAGCTTAGAATTGTCATTACAGGGATGACAAACAGTTGACACAATGTTGTGGTTCCCTCCGGGCCACCCCCCCATCCATGTTGACCTCTAATCTTGTATTCTTTGCCACTGGCCCAGGGTGCAGCCTTAGGATACAACACCCAAGTCAACCCCCAACCAGGCAGTCAGAGCTGCTAATCCCCAAATTACTCAATGTTTCTTTATAGACAAAAAAACCTAATGTCTCCCTCCGTGAAAATGATCATGAGAATTATTAGCAGGGCACCTCATGTATTTTGAAAGCCCATTATATGCCAGACGCTGGTCTAAGAGCTTTCTAAGCACTGCTGTCTCCTTCAATCCCTTTCCTCTAAAGCGATTGGTTCACAGAAATCTTTAGTGGTCCTCACTGAAGTCTCATTTAAAGGAAATGGGAATAAACTCCAGTATGAGGAAATTAGATGTCCTCAGACAAATTTTCCACCAATGATGGATGTTTCACATTAGCGATAATGAGAGAGCTCGTGAGTTCTTCCCAGGATGGCTTGAGAATTAGGACTCTCACCCAGCTGGAATGAGAAGTGCAAACCTGTCTGAATGAAGAAGGACAAAGCAGATGACCTTTCTGTGTTCTTTTCATTTCCGAGATTCTATAATTTGTCGTGTTCCAAGATCGGATGTATTTTTTTGCTCAAGTCTGTGGTAAATTGTATTCATTAAATTGCCTCCACATTCCCCTTAGCACAGATGACAAAGTAGTGAAGGGGAGGCAAGAAATTTAAAAAAACATTAGTTTGAAACTTCTATTAATCACAAATCTACATTTTGTGCTGAAGCACAAATCTTGTTTAGAGAATTACTATCAAAAGTATCTCAAAGCACATGTTAGACACATTGCAAGGGTTAAGTCCTAGAAACTTAAGCAAAGGAATCTCTGTAACGTGTGTGAATAAGTTAATTAGTGCTAAAATGTCTTATATGAACATTTATTACTTACAGATACCAACTGATTCTAAAAACACAATGATTTAAAGCGGAAATGAAAACAATGAGTAATAGTCGACAATGTTTTTCTATTGAAAGAATTCAATACTTTTTGTAATCAGAATTCAGGATGACATACTTTATTCTGCATCTGATTTTAATAAGAAATTGCCTTAAATGCTTACGACATACAAAGTAATCTCCCAGAAATGCTAGAGCTTTAAATAAAAAAATCTCATTCTATTACTCAGCTTTAAATACTGGCATTCCAACGTTTATGTTCCATGATACAGGCTATCTGGTTTTGTCTATTCTTAAACTCACTGTCAACAGGATGAAGCCAGCCTATTGTGCTCTTGTCCCCAATTCCACCATCACCCAAAGTAAAGTTGACAGACATCTTCTCAAACCAATTGACAGGGACTAACAGGGAAGGAACAAAGCACGGGCCAACTGCACTGGAGGGGGAGGGCACAAAACGGGAGAAGTTGGGAAAGCAACTTACAGATTATAAAGGTCATTAGTAAATCAGGAAATACAGCAGGAGAAAAGACATGAAAACGTCTGTCTTTTCACTGACAGAATTTTAAGTTTGATTTTTTTTTTCCTTTGCACAGCATTTTAGGAAAGCCACAGTGAAAGAGAACACCTGGCATATCTTGAGTCTTGAACACTGCATCTCCCTCTTTTTTTTTTTTTTTTTTTTTTTGGCCAGGGCAGGTTTGAACCCACCACCTCCGGCATATGGAGCTGGTGCCCTGCTCTTTGAGCCACAGGCACTGCCCAGCACTGTATCCCTTTAGAGACTTCACTCAGGAGCTTGGAGCCCATAGAACAGTGAGCTTGAAGCCCATAGAACAGCCACATACGCCAAGGGTGACAGGTTCGAACACGGCCCGGGCCAGCTAAACAACAATGACAACTGCCACAAAAAAAAAGCCTTAGAGACTTTACTCGGATACCAGCTGCATGCCAGCAACATCAAACAGATGGTTCCACTTCGAAGGAACAAGTCATTCTGTGGTCCCAGGGAAGGTGGTCACATCACCAGGCATGGTGCCAAGGGAGGGACGTAAGACCTGGCACCCAGAAAGAGCATCACCTATGGCAACTCGAGTGCATTTCACCAGAGAAGCCCAGCCACCGTGGACAGCATGAGCCTCAGTCACTACCCTGCTCCGGGCCTTCCTCACCACATTATCCTCTATCAAATCCCCCTGATCTACTTCTCTCATAGCTCACTATGATCTGAAACATGCTTCTCTTTTTACCAGGTATTTCCCACCCCCACCTTCTCACCCCAACAACAATAAGCACTTTATGCAGGCAGAGACCAGTCTGCCTGTTCATGTCCACACTCCCAGCACATGGACAGCACTCGGTAAATGAAAATTTAGTTACTGCATGAAAAAGGGAGCCAGTAAGGATGTAATAAAGAGGAGGAGAAGCTGATGGCTCGGAAAGGTGAGGGCAGGAACAGAGCTGAGGAAGGTGAGGTAAATGGTTCAGAACCTAAGACTGAAAATGAGAAGGAAGCAGGCCAGGGAGCCTTAGCAGGGACCCGAGAGGGGTGATATCTTGACCGAGCCACAGCAAGCTGAGCTCCTTACACTCTGCAAGGTATTGTGGGGAAAAGAAGGGAGAAACAGAAGCAACCCTTGCCCTCAAGAAGCCCTCAGTCTCCTAGGGAGACACCCTGGAAATATCCTCTATAAAAAGAGAAAAATAAAACAAATTGGGGACAGACAGGTAAGCGGACACAGCAGCACCACAGAGGATCTGGAAATCAGTGTGGCCATCTCAGGGGGTTTCAGGAAGGAAGCAACATGCCCGTTGAAAGGTTCTGAGGATCCAAGAAAGGAAAGAAGCACCCAATTTCAAGGGCAACACCACTGAAGGTACCCAGTGTGTTCCAAAAACAGCAAATACTTCACAGAATATATAAAAGTACTGTTAAGTCAGGGTTCTCCAAAGACATGGGACCAATAGGACAAATAAAGCTATAGACATACGAGAGAGGATGTATTTGGGGAATTGGCTCATGCAGTTAGGGAGGCTGAGAAGTCCCACGACAGGTCGTGTGTAAGCTGAGCCCCTGGGACGCTGGTAGCACAGCTCAGTTCAAGCCCCAAAGCCTCAGAGCCAGGGGAGCTGATGGTGTGAGTCTCAATCTGAGAGCCGGAGGGCTGCCGGTGTGAGTCCTAGAGCCCAAAGGCTGAAGAACCTGGAGTTGTGATTTCCAGGGACAAGAGAAGAACCTTCCAACTCCAGCAGGAAGAACCCAATTTGCCTTTCCTCCGCCTTTTTTGTTGTGTCTCGGACCGCAAGCTGATTGGAAGGTGCCTGCCCACGTCGAGGTGAGATCTTCCTCACTCAGCCCCTGCCTCACACACCAATCTCCTCTGGAAGTGACCTCACCCACACAGCCAGAAGTCATGCTTGGCCAGTTCTCCAGGTGTTCCTTAATCCAGTCAAGTTGAAACCTAAAATTAACCATCGCAGGTATAAAGTGACCTGACCCCTATGGCAGCATCCAACCTGTGGCCTCTGGGCCACATGCCGTAGTGAGGACATTTTTGTTTTTGTTTTTGTTTTTTTTAAGAGACAGAGTCTCACTTTATTCCCCTTGGTAGAGTGCTGTGATATCAAAGCTCACAGCAATCTCCAGCTCTTGGGCTTAGGCAATTCTCTTGCCTCAGTGTCCCAAGTAGCAGGATCTATAGGCGCCTGCCACAACATCCAGCTATTTTGTTGTTGTTGTTGCAGTTTGGCCGGGGCTGGGTTTGAACTCGCCACCCTCAGTATATGGGGCTGGTGCCCAATTCACTGAGCCACAGGTGCTGCCTGACATTTTTGCTTTTGATGTCAGATATCACAAAAATTATGTATGGACGTTTTGGGATTTTTTTTTTGCTCATCACCTTCCATTAGTGTTTGCATATTCAGTGTGGCCCAAGACAACTCTTCTTCTTCCAATGTGCAACAGAAGAAAATAAGTGGTTGGACACTCCTGAAAAAGGACAGCACGATCAGATGGGAACACGTAAAAGTATTCAAGCTAATAGGATAGAAATTTGAGAAATTTAAAGTGAGCTCCTGCTATGTCGTAAAGAACAAGCTAGGACTTTTATATGCTTTGTCTTTCATAATAATCACAATAACCACGACACTGAGCAAGGCACTGCCAACTACTCATTTTGTAGTATAGAAACTGAGGCTTAGAAGCTGCGTTTTGGAAACAGGGATGCTGTTTTAATAATTTAGGTAAGAAATGATGAGGGTCCAGCCAGGCACAGTGGCTCATGCCTGTAATGCTAGCATTCTGGGAAGCCAAGATGGATGGATTGCTTGAGCTCATGAGTTCAAGACCAGCATGAGCAAGAGTGAGACCTTGTCTCTACTAAAAATGAAAAACTAAGGCAAGAGGATCATTTGAGCCCAAGAGTTGAGAACACTGTGAGCTATGATGCCATGGCACTCTACCAAGGGCAACAAAGTAAAACTCTGTCTCAAAAAAAAAAAAAAAAGACCCAAAAGAAATTAATAGAATGAACGGTACTTTAGAGAATTGCATTTTATAAGCATTGTCTTTATTTTTCCATCAGGACCCTAGGTATTACAAGAGACAAAAATAATTTTAAAAGCTCACATTGGCTTAAATAATAAAAAGAAATTATTGGCTCAAGAACTGAAAATTTGAGTGCCAAGTAATGACTTCAAGTGTGGCCTGCTCAGTGACTCAAGTTATGACACCAAGGACCCCAGTGAGGTCCATCCCACTGGTCAGCTTCAGCCGTAGTCACCTCATGGTGACTCTGGCAGCTCTAGGCTCATCACTAGCTAGAACTGCTTTGGTTTTAGGATTCATATCTTTCTTGAACCTAACTCTAAGTCTCTTTTTAAGAAAAATAAGAGAGTCAAAATTAGATGCAAAGCAGAATACTTTTTTTCTTTCCCAGACCTTCCAAAGACACTGAAGGAGAATATTTTTTAGTATGCAAAAAGAAATTACAAGAAACTATAAATGTTAAAAGCTGACACAGACCAGAACACTACAAAATTAGCATCATACGTTATTATTATTATTATTAGTTAACTTCCTGATACAACTCTAGAGTATCTTCTTTCTACATTTTTGTAAGTGGTAATTTGCATAGTTTAGGCGTATCTAATAATGCTACTCAAACACACACACACACACACACACACGGAAAAAAAACAATGAAAGCCAAAATACACTTAAATGTTGAAAATTATATAGAACAATACATTTGGGTTGGGTGCAGTGGTTCATGCCTTTAATCCTAGCACTCTGGGAGGCCAAGGCCGGTGGATCCCTAGAGCTTAGGAGTTTGAGAGCAGCCTGAACAAGAATGAAACCTGCCTCTACTAAAAATAGAAAAATTAGGCAGGCATTTTGGTGGGTCCCACTTACTCAGGAGACTGATGCAGGAGGATCACTTGAGCCCAGGAGTTGGAGGTTGCTGTGAGCTAGGATGACACCATGGCACTCTACCCTGGGCAAGAGAGTCAGACTCTGTCTTTAAAAAAAAAAAAAGGCAGTGCCTGTGGCTCAGGGGGTAGGGAGCCGGCCCCATATACCAAGGGTGGCAGGTTCAAACCCAGCCCCGGCCAAATTGCAACAAAAAAATAGCCAGGCATTGTGGTGGGTGCCTGTAATCCCAGCTACTAAGGAGGCTGAAGCAAGAGAATCGCCTAAGCCCAGGAGTTGGAGGTTGCTGCAAGCAGTGTGATGCCACGGCACTCTACCGAGGGCAATAAAATGAGACTCTGTCTCTACTAAAAAATGAACCAAAAAAGTGGTTATCAATCAACCTTTCCCTTATGGGCTAGGTACCTGTACCTCAGCAGTTAATCACATAAACTGGGGCTGGCAGGTTCGAATCTGGCCTGAGCCAGTTGTAAAAAATGACAACTACAAGAACAAAAAAAAAAAAAAAATAGCTGGGCCAGTGCCTGTAGTCCCAGCTACTTGGGAGGCTGAGGCAAGAGAATGGTGTAAGCCCAAGAGTTTGAGGTTGCTGTGAGCTGTGATGCCACAGCACTCTACTGAGGGTGACATTGTGAGACTCTGTCTCAAAAAAAAAAAAAAATAGAATGGTAACTGTGGGTGCCTCTGGGAACAAGTCTGGGAACCACTTGAGGGACAGGTTGTGGAGGAGTTGTAATACTTTTTGCTATAATTTTTTTGTAGTATTTGGATTTTTTTCCATGTCCTTGAGTATTTTTTTTTTCAAATTAAAAAATAAAAATTTTTTTAGGCTCGGCACCTGTGGCTCAAGCAGCTAAGGTGCCAACCGCATACACCTAAGGTGGTGGGTTCGAATCCAGCCTAGGCCTACCAAACAACAATGATGGCTGCAACCAAAAAATAGCCGGGCGTTGTGGCAGGCGCCTGTGGTCCCAGCTACTTGGGAGGTGAAGGCAAGAGAATCGCATGAGACAGGAGTTGGGTTGGAGGTTGCTGTGAGCTGTGAGGCCA
>CAUYQV010151449.1:0-13959 GCA_963574575.1 Galagoides demidoff | reverse complement strand
TAGTGATAAAAACTTTATTACTTTAAAAAACAAAAGTGTTCCCTATTCTCAACCATACCTTTCATCTAGACAGGTATGCAAAAGGGGCAAAAGCACTTTTATGGAAAAATATCCCACTTAATTAGAGAGGCACATTGTCTTTAAGAATGGATTAGCACGAAATTATGAGTTTTTTAAAGATTTCAAAATAAGTTTACATAACCTCCTGGACCTTTTTAAGTAGTTATTTTGACCTCTTATTGATTTGAGTCTTTAGAAAAGAATTCCCCCATCAGACTGAGATGTCAATAAGTTTTTTTAAAAGGGTAAAAATTGGAAGGAAGAAGGAAGATGGCCTGATTAAACATGAGAAATACTTGTGGAAAAATTGCTGCATTGAGACCCTAGATGGCTTACCCAGCATTTGCATTCCAGATTTGGATTATCTCATCCCAGTTTCATTTCCCACTAAAACATTGGATAATCTTTGTGAGTTGGGGGTGGCAGGGAGCATTGAGAGTGTATAGAATGGCCCATGTGTGAACCCACCAATGTGTATCTTGGGCCACAGATCTAGCCCATTTTCAGATACATTGTACTCAGGAAAACACAAAAGGGAACAAATGCGGCATTGTAGTGCTTGGCTCCTGTGGCCCGCCTGGCTCCTGTGGCCCAAGTCAACAGAATGCATGGGGAGAGAAAGTGGCAACTGCAGCCATGATTCAGTAAAACCCTCTGCCTGAGATTAGAGGCCTAACATGATCTACTGGCACAGAATGTCCCAGCCTTTGACTTGAGGAATCTGTCCCTGGGTGTTGTGTTTAGTCTGGCCAAAGGTCTGGCTGCAAGGACAAATTTTCCAAACTGCTTCATCGTCCTGTGATGACAATGGCTCTCCACATGTGAGGGCCCCATCTAGAAGGGTGTCTGAATTTCCATGGGTTACCCACTTGTATATCCAAGAAGCAATTGGTCACACATCTGTTTGTGTGGAGTGGAAGACACCTCAGCCTCCATGCTTTGTTAATAAGTTTAGTTTGCTGGTTGGGTATGTTCCTCCTTGTCAGTTCAGGGGTGTCTCTGATAAGAAGCTGCATGAGTAGGAAAAGATTATAAGGAACAAATAGATTTTTACCAGATGTGTTGACTCTGAGGACATGGGGGAGCGTTTGTCTTACATGTCCTTCTGGGGCTTCCCAGTGGCTCCAGAAAACAACGAGGCTACAGCCCTGAGTCAGGTAGGTTCACAGTCCCCTGAATGCCCTCAATGGTTTTAATTGCAGTAGTTACCATCAGGGCTTGGAGACAAAGGCTAGCAGCAGTGTATATAAATGATATATCAATACAATAATACATTTATTGGGTGGGGCCTTAAGAGAGGTTTGTAGTAACCAAAGTGACCCATTCATAATGAATCTTGGGCAGAGTCCTTGTGGTAGTAAGCTCAGACCTAAAAACAAAAACCATTATTATCTCCCTTCATCTTGGTGTCAGATTGCAAGAAGTGCAGTCATGTATGAATCTAAAAGGCCCACAAAGTGCTATTTTCTTTTATTTATTTCTCCAGTGAATTTAACTTTGGCAAAGGGATTTTAGTTTCTCCGTACCCCCTGCAAGAGAAGATAGCTCTTGGCCGTTTCAGGGGTTACCTAGTAGGATTTGGCCACAAGTTTTCTGGGGCAGGAGGAACTAGTGGAGAACTGGGGGGAGCAACCTGCTGGTACAAAGCTGTTTCTTGGCCAGGACTCCCGTGGGACAGTGTAGGGCAGGCTGACAAGAACAGAGCAGGGCTTCTGGAGGGGATCTAATTAAAGTGCTAGGATTTCTTCTCAGATGTCAATAACTTCAAAAAGGGTTATAAATTCAAAGGAAGGGGGCAGATAACCTGATTGAATATATGAGGTCTGACAATTAAGTTTGCAGACTCATCCTAGAGAAAATGCCTCATAATTCATTGCTGAATATTGCAATGATCACCTTCAAAGCACTCCCTTTGGCCATCTGGTGACCAAACTGATACTCAGCAGTGAGGTATGTAGCATTTTTTCTAGGGTGAGTTTGAGAACTTTATTTCCTTACGTCATAAGAAGTACAAGATGTAGGCAAAATATACCAAAAGGCTGTACACTCATTTTTCTTCTGAAATTTTAATATTTCTTGCTGTACAGAGAGTATTTATCAATGACAGCAACCTGCTCAGCGTTACTCAGCATATAACAATTTCCCTGACACTCTCTGATCTCATTGGTAGAGGCCCTAAGAAAAGGCTAGGAAATTCCCTAGATTTCTCTAGATCTCTATTGGACTCACCACATGTAGATGCTCAGCTGGCAAGTCAGGGACTAATAAGGGACTAATAAGGTCTCCTTCAGAAATGAAGGTTATAAAACCCATCTTTTGGCATCATCCAGGAATGCCCTGTGGCTTCAGCAAGTGTTTTACAAAACCTACTGTCAAGACTGATAAAGTGCCCAATGGGCTAAGCTAGCCCTTCTAAAGACCTGTTTGTAACATTCACCCTGGGACCCTCAGGCTCTTGCAAATGATTCCCCAGCACCCTTCTGGAATGCCCCAGGTACTCTGCTAACACTTCCCAGAGGCAGACTCCAGATTCTCACTCTTCCAGAGCTTAATACTCTTGGTCATTGCAACAGTTTGTCTGAAACCAAGTTTAAATTGGAGAGAATTGTACAGAGCTGCCAGGGGTCAAAAGTAGTCAATTAAAGCAATAAGCAAAAATGGAATTAGCAGTTCAGGCCCTTAATCACTTACTTCCATAGTCTAAGGAAGAAGCTAAAACCAGAGAAAGTGCTAACAGCCTCTGTTTTGCTTTCACCCATGGAACAGTACAGAGGTTCAAGTTCAGCTAGATAAATAGACATGAAGATCTTTCTAGCATACACTTAAATAATCTAAAAAAAAAAAAAGCCATTTGGTGATCAGATACTAAAGAATTCCAAGGGTAAAAGCCAAAATGCAGCAAATTTCCAGAGAGGTAAATGTTATCAAGAAGACTTTTACCATGAGAACATTTGGTAAATGTCTAGACCCCAGGCTTTGTTTACACAGCCTCATAGAAAGGAAGACAGGAACAAAAGGCACTGTTCATCCAAGGTAGAGAGTCTAAAAGGTACAACTTTCCCCTAAATTTCTGCTACACAAAGTTCTGTTTTCAATCTAAGTGTGAAGCAGAGATAAACTCACCAACGTTATATCAGTATCAAGAAAGCTATTCATAGTTTTGTATTGCAGCTGAGCATGACAAGGAACAAAGTCCTTCAGAATATGAAAACTTAAGTAGAGAAATACATATTTGCAGTTCAATTATTATCAGTAATGATTTAAAGTAATACTAACGTGGTAGTACGTCTAGGCAGTTGAAAGAACGCAAATGAAGCCAAAAATTGCAAATCAGCAGAAAATAGGAATAGATAAGCAAAGTCTTCAGATATTTTAATTATGAGTACATTACACAACAATTATGTTCACTATTTATAAAGATAAGAAGGCAGCTGGTATGGATATATTTTGTAAATTACCGTATAGGTTTGAGAAAGACGGAAAAGCAATTAAACATCTGTTTAAAAGAGAGATAATCTATAATTAAAATATACAACTCTAAGAACATAAACTTTTGAATGGGGGAGGGAATTAAAACTTTCTGAATTTCATGCATTATCTAGGAGGATGGTGAAGGTACTAATTAATTTTAGAATTTGAATCATTAAATATATACTGGTATATTGAAATGCCCACCCTACTTACTAAAGAAGATAAACAGTGTATTTATCTTCCAACCTAATAAACTGAAAACAAAAAAATGCAAGTAAGTGCATATAAGAAACATAAAATAGGACAAATAGAAAGCAAAATGAAGTTTGAAACCTGAAATGCTAATCATGTCAAAAATAGAAAATGTAGCAGTATTACAGATACGACAAAAATTAATTAGAAAGATAAGAAGATATTCTGAACAAGTTTGGCCACCAAATTTGAAAACTTCTATAAACTAGAAAAGTTCCTTTAAGTATAAATATGACTAAAGAAGAACTAGAAGACTTTAAAAAAAATCAATACTCCAAAATAAATCAGAAAGGCAAAATCCCAGACCAGATAACTATATTTGATTAATGAATTCCACCCAACACTAGTGATACAAATAATTTGAATCATACATAAACTTTTCCAGAGAATATATTATAAAAGTAAGATAAATTACGGTTTATTATATGAAGATTCTATAACCTTAATCCCAAATTGCACAAAAGAGTTGTAGAGAAAATGAAATATATAAACCACTCTTATTTTTAAGACAAAAATGATAAGCAAAATCTTAGCAAGTAAAATCCAACAATATAATTTAAAAATGTTGAATTCAGGTATAAATTATGACTGAGGATTGGTTTAACAATAGAAAATAAATCAACGTTCTAGACCCACCTGAGCAACATAATGAGACTCTGGTGCTACAAAAATTTAAATAAATAAAATTAGTGGAGTGTGCTGGCATGCACGTTTAGTCCTGGTCACTCAGGAGGCTGAAGCAGGAGAATTGCTTGTGACGAGGATTTCAAGGCTGCAGTGGGCTCTACCACATTCCAACTTGTGCAACAGAGGAAGACTCCATCTCTTAAAAAAGGAATAGAACAGAACTTAGCAGAAAAAAAATATCATTTAACAAACTTAATTGTGGAGATTAATGTTTGAATGCCATTCAACATCTATTCCCCATTTAAGGAATTCTTTAAACAATTGGAATAAACATGAAATATTTTAGCTGATACAGGATATGTATAAGGAACCTAAGCACATACCATGGAGGAATATCAAAATCTTTTTTCTATAAAATTGAGAATAGAACACCCAGTGCAATAATACAAGAAAAATAAATACATTTTAAGATTTAAATGGATAAATAAAATGCATTTGCAGATGAGAGGATCATATACATAGAAAGTAATTAAATTTTCATTTGCATATATCAGTAAGAATGGGTGAAAAATGTAGTTAAGGAATAAATAATACTCTAATAGGCTATGTTTCCCCAGAAACAGACCATGAACCAGAAGTTCAAGTACAAAGTATTCTCTCAAGGAAGAACAGAGGAGGGGAAGAAGTCAATAAAGGGAATGATTTTAGGTGAAGTGCATTATTCAGCCTGAGAGACCTGGCACAATGTGTGTACTGGAGTTTTCTACCTCAAGGTAAGGAAGGCAGTTTTCAATAATCCCATCCTAGTCAGTGATTAGCTATTGGTTGCCCTTGGGATGGTGATGGTTAATAGAAACCCGAGGAATACTGGCCCTCCACACGGAGAAGGAAGCTCGGTTATTCAAGGATCATCCTGAACATAACAGGTTAAGATCTGTAGCTGCAAAGAACACAGAAACTGAAAATAGAGGTGCAGAACTGCTGAGAAGGAGCCCATGGCAGATGGAATGTACTCAAGAGTGTGTGCTCTGCAAATACCATCCACATTGGCGCAAAAACTGCCAAGTACCTGAGAAATGGTAAAACATTTTAAGAGCTTATGGGAAAATAATAAATACCCAAATAATTTTTCATGTTTTTGAAAAGAAATGTTTTAAATATGCCTATTTTCTAAAGGAAATTTAAGGCAATTACAACCATAGATTTTTTGGCCAAGCTTGACAAGCAGATTCTAAATTTTATAGGGAAGAGAAAATGATAATGAAGGACTAACAAACTTTTGCCATTGCTGAATATCAATAATTATCTTGCAGCTGTGATGTTTAAGAAAGTGTGTCATTGGCAGAATTACCATCGTTGGAAAAATAAAATCAATACATTTTCAAATAAATATACTATAATACATACATAGTGATACATTGATATGTCACACTATATCACACGTGAATGTGTTCTAGGTATGCGACATTGGCCCTCCCAAATATAGACAAAATTTTAAAAAATATTAATTTACAATGGAAGTTGTTGCTATTCACATTGATTTTTCAAACCCATCAAAAGCAGAAAATGAAATTGTCCTCCATATGAAATCCCAAAACGGTTCAAGATGAATCAGACTCAGAAATGACAAAAAACATATGTTTACGAATAATAGATTTATAAAATGGAATAGAATTTTTTAAAACAAGACATAAAGCACTTTCCATTATTCAGGAAACTGATAATTTTGACCAGACTAAAATTAAAAACATCATTATCATAAAATTCCACGAATGGGGCAAAAACAAAAACTATGAAGTCACAGAGGATACACATTATAAAATTGCATATATAATCCTGCTAACTGCCTGTTAACTTGCTGTTCAGAGAACTGTATTTTTAACATAAAATAATCCCATAACGTTCTCTTCTCTTGACTTTGCCCTTTTATCATATTCTGATTATAATTCTCTTTTTTATTTCTTTATTAAATGAACAAAATCTTCATGATAAAAATTAAATAATTACTCTTATTCTTGCTTTCTCTGAAACTTTAAATCAAAATTAACCCTTTTAAAATCATTTCGTGTGGTATTTTGTATATTCTTCCATGATAACATCTATCACATTGTATTTTATTATCTGTTTACATGTTCATATGAAAAGGTAGGACATCTTCCTGGCTTTGTCTCCACATTACAGGATTCTTTATTTTCGTGAATCACATTGTCTGGTATTTCTTTTTAGATCCATCAACCTTGGTATTACCTTGTTGACATGTAAACTTTTACGTGTCCTTGTATAAATCTTAAACCTCATGGATAGCTCTTTTAAATAATCCGAGTTGTATAGTTTATTATTTGCAGTCACTTGACACTTGTCCATATGTGTTTGTGTGTACTGTTGGAGTTTGGATGCAATAAATGCATTTGTGCAGGTGGATTATTGTGTGTTATTTTGAATATGGTTAGTGAAAGAAAATTGTTCAGATAAAATTCAACATCCTCAACATAGAACTTTGATAGTTCTAATGTAATGAACTGGAGAATTCTCAGCTTTGCTCCAGTCTGTTGGCTTTGCTGTTCCGTTGTCATCATTATAAATGCTCTGTTATACATAGACGTGAAATGGGGGATTGTATTTTTTCATCTTTGAGAGAGGAGATTACTAGGAATATAGGAACTATAATAGTGTTTTACTTATTACATTCATGAAACTAAAGGTTTGTGGCCAACTCTGAAAATTTTAGAGTCTAAGATTAAATGAAAAATAAAATTAGAAATAAAAATATCAATAAAGTAAAATCGACATGTGATATTTTGTATTAATTGTTGTCTCTACTAGTAAAGATAATTATCACATAAAGGATAAGTAAGAGCTAATGAAAATCCCTTTTAACTGCATATATTCTTTCATTTAATTACTACATAGATATTTGTACCTATATTGCTTAAAATCTAAAAATTTTAGGAAACATTGGTTGAAATCTATTGCACTTATCCTTAGGGTTAAAAGCCAAATATGTGTTTTTAATTATATTGCCCTTACTCTAGCTCCTACTTTTTATCATTTGCTCATACACAAAATCAATATTGCCATGAGTTTATAAGCTTATAAGATTTGGGAATGCTAAGCAAAAATTTACATCCTTTCATAAAACACTATTTTTTTACCTTATATTTTGTAGAGATTATTTTTATGGTAAATGTACATTTTTTCACCATTGATGAAGAAATAAATCCCATCCTCCTCAAAACAACATCTGCTGAAACAGATTTGTCCAGATCTGAATTGCACTGTTTAAACCATTGTCAGTATTCAACTAATAGCTAGTTCCATTTCTGGGGCTATATTTAAGTACTCATTCTTGATTCAAGTTGTCTTATTCCAAATACAGAAGTGAATTTTTAGATATCCTAGCTAACTTTAATGTAAAACTTATCATAGCCTACTGCTCAAATCTTCCAGAACTGACCTCTGACTTGTCCTAGAAATGACATATGACTTCGCACCTGTGAAACTCATTTGCTATTATTTCTTCATTCATCTTTCATATGCAAATTGACTAGGATCTCTCTTAAAATAAGTAGTCATGTTTTATTCCTGGTTATTTCTTTAATGTTTACCCTGCTACTTATGAAAACTGTCCAGTGAAAACTAAATGGATACATTGATTAATATAATGAAGTAAGACGATTCTAACCATAATTATCAATGAGATCTGAGGACTGAAAATGTCCAATAGTTTTTTAAGACTATGCCAGTTAATTTTATCAATAATATGTTCGTTTTTATCTTATGTTGTACAATGAGCTTAGCAATAAGACACAGGTAGTAAATATCACTGTAAAAAAGATATGGTTTAATTTTATTTAGGGAAAGACTTATAGGTTTTCTGAATAAGCATATATTCTTAAATGTAACATAATCTTTCCTGAATCATGAATTTTCTTTTAAAGACAAATATACTCTTTGTAATCTTTTATAACATGCTCGTTTTTGGATAAAACTTTTTGTTCTCTTATTTTTATTTTACATTGTATCAATGAATGAAAACATTGCAAAGAGCCCCCATTTTGCAATACCCTGAAGTCAGCAATTTGAGTAGCAATTGGGAAATGAGGTTTTATATAGTTCTCTGAATTTTTCCAGGCTCAATAGTATTTGTATTAATTTGCTCAGGCAAGCATAAAAAAATACTACAGTCTGAATGGTATAAATAAAAGAAATTTATTTTCTCACATCTCTAGAGACTGGAAGTCTGAGATCAAGGTGTTAAATTTGGTTTATTCTGAAGCTTCTCTCCTTAGCTTGCCGATGGCTGCCTTATCGCTGTGCTCATTTGCCTTCTTGTGTATTTCCCTAGTGTCTCTTTCTCATTATGTCCTAACTCCTCTTCTTATATGGACAACAGTCATATTAGATTAAGGCCTATGCTAATGGCCTAATGTTAATGTAACCAACTATTTAAAGGGCCCATTTCCAAATATAATTTCATTCTGAGGTACTAGGGGTTAGGGTACAACACATGAATTATTTTTTTTTATTTTTTAAGAGAGTTTCACTTTGTCGCCCTTGGGAGAGTGTCATGGAGTCACAGCTCACAGCAACCTCATACTCTTGGGCTCGAGACTACAGGAACCTGCTACAATGCCTGGCTGTTTTTTCAGAGAGGAGGGTCTCCATTTTGCTTAGGCTGGTCTTGAACTCCTGAGCTCAAGTAATCTACCCACCTCAGCCTTTGAGAGTGTCATCTATATGTATGTAATCATGATATGATTTATCATTTGCTATCAAATTATCATTGGGGGGGGTAACAAAAGGTCAGTGTTAACTGTATTTCATCCCCCCTCCCCTGTATATAGAATAATTGTATTTCCCACAGTCATTTTCCGCTGGTGATTCATGAAACTGAATTCTAGCCAATGAAAATGCAATTAACTAATGGTCTCCAAAATGTCATTCCTTGGCTCTGTCTTGTTGAATATGATACTCATGGGGAAGTAGTCATAGTAAAGGATATAAATTGTGCTATTTTTGAAGTAGTAAAAAGTAGAGGGCAAGAACTTAACATCAGTGTAAATAGTTAAATAATATAATGTACAATCAAATGCAAAAATCTCATGTAGCCTTTAAAAGCCTTTTTAAAACAAAAACACATTATTTAGTTATTTTTAAGATTTTTAGAAAAATGTACATACTAGTTTAAAAACATAGATCC
Organism: Galagoides demidoff; assembly: GCA_963574575.1. NCBI lineage: Eukaryota > Metazoa > Chordata > Mammalia > Primates > Galagidae > Galagoides > Galagoides demidoff. The sequence continues at coordinate 4,349 of CAUYQV010151449.1, read as the reverse complement.
TCAACCAAAATCAAACTTGCAAAAAGCAAAGTTTTAAACTGTATTTGTCTGTATAGATAAAGATTATGAATCTATCTAGAAGGACTGCACACAAAATCAGAAGTTTGGTTATCACTGGAAGATAAGGGGAGAGGATAATAATTGCTTTTCTTTAATGAAGATGTTTTGGTATATCTTAAATGTCCATTTCCTTTTAATTTAAAGGGATCTAGGTTTTATTTGCATATTTACTGTAATTTAAAAAATTACATTCTATGTAGATATCTATCTTTTCTATAAGAATTATCTCTTACCCCATTTAAGCATTCTTAGGTGCATCCATTTTATTTATACAATTTATTATTATCTTAATATTTCTTAGAATGTGATTTAATTTGTTTCCATTTTTCTTATATTATGTCCTTACCAATATATAATACTATGTGTGACCAACTTAGCATCATCAAATGTTCATTATCCTCAATATCACCCCAGAGTTAGAGAGTAGAGTGTTTGTATAACAGAATTTCTAAGGGGGGAAATGAATTTACAGTGTTAAAAGATATTTAATATCACAACAGAAGTCCAAATAATACACATTTAGGAAATACCAGTGACAAAATCTTCATAATTGATGAGGATATGCAAACGACAGACCCAGCAAGCCAAGAAATAAAAAAAGTCAGTAGGGTTGTGCCTGTCACTCAAAGGAGTAGGGCGCCAACCCCGTATACTGGAGGTGGCGGGTTCAAACCCAGTCCCAGCCAAAAAAAAAAAAAAGTCAGTAAAAGTATTACTTATGAGTGATTGCCATATTTATTCCTTTTCATTATTTAGCATTCCTCTTACCCAGCTTCACATGGCATTTACTGTAGCAAAATATCCTGACTCATTTTCCCCCAGGTTTCTTCATTTTGAATTTATACTTGTTTCACATGCAGAGGAAAGCTCTGGAAAGGCCTTTTTGTCATATTTTCTCTTTCATTTTTTTCACATAACTATACTCTGCTCTATCTAAATCTTGTATTCGTCATTCTTCATCATAGTCAAAACCCATTCTTCCTATACAGAGCCCTAGTTTACATACTCAGAGGCAAAAACTAAATTAAAAAAACAGAAAACAATACAAATCTTTCTTTTTTTCAAGAATCCTTTTGAATGTGGAACACAGAGTGGCTGTTACGTGAGAAGACAAAGCAAAATCACCAATTCTAATGCTGTGACTTTTCAGTGTGGGACAGAGAACATTTGTAAGTATCTACTATCTCTTGTGGAAGAGTTCATAAAAACTGTTTCGACTTACCATATTTTGTGTTTGAATATGCATACAAAAAGAATTCAAAATTAATTGATCTTGCAGCTTGATTGAGACAACATAGATGATTATTATTATTATCACTGGAAACCATTGCAGGCGCTGAAGGACACTCTACTGAACCTACTGCAGTCCAATAACAGTCCTCCAATTTTGTCAGTATCATTGTAATAAAATGTGGAGCTGTAAGTCATAAAGATACCAAATACATATAATAAACAATTACTTAATTTGTATAATTAGGATTTTTTATACCCACTATATGTCATTCATGCTGCTAGTTGATTGCCAGTGGCATAACAAATGTACAGTGTTTGTGTGTTCCTAGACTAAAATGAATTACTATGCTTTTGAATTACTGTGCTTTCTAGCCATCTGGTAAAATGTAGGTGGTTGTGGACAGGGCCAAGAGAAGTTATGTGGACTGATTTGTATATTTTGCACACAATTTTACATATTGTCCTCATTTTACATATGAGCTTTGCCACATTCATCTCTCAGTTCAGTGACCATAAGAATGTTCTTTTTGTGGCAGACTGCAGAAACGCAAGAAGAATGGGTGGAAACAGTCAGGGTTTTCTAAGTTTTGTCTTTAAACTGGCATGTTGTGACTCCAACCATTTTCCATCGGCTAGGTCAAAGGCTGTCTCTGATGAAGCTTGGTATCCCCAGCACGGGAAAGAATACTCAGACTTCAGTGAATCACTGCAAAGTCACATGGCAAGGACAACTTGCATGTATAAGGTGAGTACAAGGAGGAAGCACGAAGGTATTCTCCAGAAATTCTCTTGACCTACTTCTTTCTAATGATGCAATCCAGGTTAAACTTTCTACCCTACTTTATGAATCCAGGGATTAGCAGAAGTTTGGCATCCAACTAATTAAACTCCTAGGAGTGTCCTTCCAAAACTAGGTGCAGGTATATTTCTACAAAATAAAAAATATATATTTAATAAAGCCATAAATCATCAGAGAACTACAAAAGTATTAATAAATGAATAAATTAAATTATGCCACTAGTACAGGTGAATACTTTAGTCACAACAAAATTTAAGCAAAGGAATTTTAAGAAATATTTTAATTAGGTCGGTTTATTTATGCAACAAATTTTAACAGGTGCATGTGCCAGTGTTAAATGTTACCATAAGTACTAGAATTACAAAGGCTAAAAAACGTAATTGATCCTTCCTTGTATTGAGGGCTGTAGAGAGAATATGAATACAGCAAGAAGTTATTAGAAACAATTTCTAAGATTTAGGTGGAAGACAATGTGGTTGTACAAAATTGAAGGTAATGAAGATGAGAAACATGGACGTGTTGAGGGTATAGAATAGCTAGGATAGGGCGGCGCCTGTGGCTCAAGGAGCAAGTTGTCAGTTCCATATACCATGGGTGGCAGGTTCAAACCCAGCCCTGGCCAAAAAAAGGAAAAAAAGAAAAAAAAAATAGAATAACCAAGACATTGTGTGAGTTGAAGAATAAATTTCTTCTACAAAGATTCCATTTTCCTTGTGCATACGATATGGATGTAAAACTTAAAGACATGAGTTAACAATAGAGGAGGAAAAGTTTTGAGGGAAAAATGTAATTTATTTCTGAAGATGTATGGTAAGAAATGGTTGTGAAAAACCTCAGCATAGGTAGAGAGTAATTAGTTAATTCACCATTCTGGACTTGAGAAAATAGTTTGAAGACACTTATCAACTAAGGTGAAAAATTGGTATAATGCTGGCATTTAAAGTTCTGAAAGGAGATAAAATTAATTTGGAAAAGAATGGAGGGTGGAAGCATGGGCAGGAAAGTATGAGTTAGGCCTGTTTTACAAGTATTCACCTGCAAATTTTTACAAAGAAGTAGATAAACAGATAAATGGGTAATATAAAACCAAGAAAGAAGGAATTTCAAGAACTGGGAAATAGTCTACTATGTATGATATCATTAGAATGATTAAGCTGAGGACTAAAACTGATTTAATGAATTTAGCAACAAAGGGTCAAATTTAGCAAAAATATTTTTAATGAAGTGGTAGGAGTTAATTGCAAAATTTTTGCTTTATAAGCAACCTAAGAAGTTGAGTGCTATGGTATTTATTTATGGGTTTGATCCAGTAAGCTTTTAAATTGCATTGATATGGAAAGTCATTCCTGGGAAATGTGCCCTGGTAAGATAGGAGGAGTTGTAAATTGTAACTTTTATTTTCTCATCATGAAAGCCCTTGATATAAATAAAAGCTTCATTGATCAGATATAAAATTATAACATTAAATGTCAGTTTCAGTAAAAAAAATACTTTCAGACAGCCAGAATGGGATGAAATGAAATCGCCTTTGCCAGGCATGTAAATCTCCAGGGTAATATCTTTATCTCAATATTGTGTCCCATATATCATGATTCAAACATATCTATGAAATTATTTCTAGATTTAAAATGTTTTTGGGGTGACAGAGAGCAATGAAAAATTTAGTTGAATCGGGGAATGCATAAAATTTTATTTCTGAAATAAGTTTCTCTTCGAAATTAATTGTCAATTTTCTTTCTCTTTCCAAAGAAAGAAATGAGAGTATTGATCCAGTGTCTCAAATGTATCAGCTTCTTCAGCTTGCCCTAAACTTCAAAGACCCACAGCTTTTTCTCAAATAGAAGAATATCCCTGAAAACAAAATCCAGTCAAACTATACACCTAAAAATATTCATTTCCATCACTCTCAGAGGAAAGAAAGCTGCATTATTAAAATTTACTGAGAATATATATCTAAAGTTTCTTCTATATTTTCCGCCTGCTACATCCTCCCCACCCCCCAAGTCTGGCATTTTCATGAGTTCTAATGACTGTGAACTCAGATCTCAAGACCGATTATGGTAGTTTTGCTCAAACCTTTACTTTGTAGCCTCATCATGTCTTCCAAGTAATCAGTGGGTTTGATGGAAAATTTAGATCAAGTTTACAATGAGAAATAAAATCTATTTGACTTCTTACACATATGTATAAATGTGATGTAATTCAAAACTAATGTCCAATAGCATACACATGTACATTCTGTTAGGAAGCAGAATAC
>CAUYQV010151448.1:0-50522 GCA_963574575.1 Galagoides demidoff | reverse complement strand
GCCTGTGGTCCCAGCTACTTGGGAGGCTGAGGCAGGAGACTCGCTTGAGCCCAGGAGTTGGAGGTTGCTGTGAGCTGTGATGCCATAGCACTCTACCCAGGGGGATAGCTTGAGGCTCCATCTCAAAAAAAAAAAAAAAATGGCAGATACAATACCATACCTTATTCGTAAATACTCAATGGTTACTAAGTGATATTCTTGGAAACGTCAAAAATAGAAAGTTTAACCAGAAGCCCCTTTTCCTCTATTTTTTTCTCTAATATTAACCTATTAGTTCTTCCACTGTGTCATGTTATATAAGATTCTTTGAGATTTAGGAGATGCCAAGCACTATTCTAAGTGCTGTGTGTGTGTATATTTAATATAAGGCATAATGTAATTTAATCCTCACTGTAACTTTACGTGCTTGGTAACTATTATTATTCCCATAAACAGATGAGAAAACTGAGTCACAAGTACCTTAATAAATTCATCTAAAGTTACCCAGTGACCGAATGGTTCAGCCAAGATCTGAAGACAGCCCTCTGGCTACAGAATCTATATTCTTAACCAATATTCTCTATTACCTCTATCATTTCTAGTATGTACTTTATATGTGGAGAAAAGTAGTCTTCTCCCTGTGCTTTGAGTATTTCTTCTAGTAGTTGTAATGTATTATCACTGAATGATGACCCATTTTTTCATGATTCCTTAAAGATTAATTGGCTTCTGAGTGATGCTGGCATATCAACTCTATGGTTATATAAAAGAAGTGTTTTTCTTTCTTTCTGCAATGTCAATAATGTAGAAGGTCCTGAGACTACACCCCACTAATGCTACTTGCTCAAAGCTATACCCTCATCAACTAATTCATTTGGGTGGCATGCATTTTCACCACAATGCTGAAGTTTTTGTATTGTAATTCATTGTTTTCGAAGAATTAACCACTACCATATAGAAGTACTGTGGAGCTTAATTTCAATGTGTGAAAATTTGATGCTGGTATATCAGTGAATTGATTTTGAAATCTAAATTGAACTCTTGCTCATTCATCAACCAATATAAAGATTCATTTTCTCTTATGCATGTGGTCTTAAATCTACCCTGTGGTTTTAATTTTGGCAGTGACTATTTACTACCCCACTTAATTAAATTCTCAGTCAAGCAGAAGGAAATGATAAAAACAATGAAGATCAAATGGCTATAGTCTACATATTTGTTTATTACTATTTTTCAGGTATTCTGTGGGGTTTTTTTTTCCTGCTAAGTTGAAATAAAATTTTTAACAATGGATTTCAGGTTCTCTATAATTTCTGTATGTCAGTGAGCATTCCATTAGTATTCAAAAACATAGTCTGATGTCTCTATATACTAGAATTTTGCATATATTTATAGTTAACATTGAGATTGAAAGGATACTAGATATGTGAAATTTAGAGTAATTTTTTCCCATTCTGTTAAGTGACTATATTGAGTCTATGAAATTATATGTTTTGCTAAGGTAGGAGAAAATACCATATTTTTAAAGAAGGGCTGAAAAAAATGTAGAGATAGCCCATATCCATGGCAACGGCATAGCAGTCATGCGAAAGGGAGTGAGGGTGTGCTGGTTGGATAACTGCATGCAGTGGCTGCAGCCGCTAAGGGAGGAGAAGCAGCGTTTTGATCCAGTACTACAGTGGACTTCATAATGTATCACATGTCATCAGTAGATTTATTAATGTTTTTTTCCTTGTTCACTCTCTTACATATCCTATTTGTGATTTTAATTTTAAAGAATAGTTGACAAATTTGCTTGTTTGGTGTAAAAGCAGTAAATCTTACAGTGATCAGTAAAATCACTTAAAGTTTGCATCCATATGGGTATGTTGTTCGAAATTAAAAGCATATTATTAAGACATGACTGTGTGCATTTCTGAGGAATTGGAATATGTGGGCTATCATAAATGTTCATATTTAGAAAGAGATAACCCTTATTCTATAACTGTTTTATGTTTCCAATGCAAGTATGCAAGTGTTCTTATACACAGTATGTATGTATGAGATAGCTCTTGCTGCACATTTCCAGAGAGCCATTTTCTTCAGCAAGATACATATTTTGGACATTGTGGAAAGAAAGAGATAGAGCATTGTTTAGGTAGTACTACAGCAAATCTTGGCATATAAATCACACTGAAATTTCTGAAAATCATCTGTTGAAATTATTAGTTTTTAAGTATTGTAATTCTTCCACAAATCTAAAACTAAATTCTCAAGAATCATATCTAAGCTCCAAACATGTAAAATGTTCTTAAAATGTGCCTTTGAACCCATTTCTACCTTACCTCAAAATAAGAAACATAACAATTCAGCCTTTTTTCACCCATTTATTCCTGGAAGGCTTTGAACTTTGTCTCAAGAATAATGTACAGAAAGTACTGTGAAAAGATAGTATGATAAATTTCCCCAATATTATAAATAACGGTGTGTTTCTCACCCTTTCTGTTATACTATTTTTCAAGTATGTATTAGATCTGTTTCTTTTCTTTTTTTTCTTCCTCCTCTTCTTTCTTTTTCTCATCCTGTTTCTTCTCCCCTCACCTCTGCCTCCTCCTAATAATGTTTGACTCAGTAGATGACTTATTTGAAGCCTCACTATAAAATGGATATCTCAAATTTAACTGTCAGCTATCATTTGGTTCTCACGTAATGTACTTGCTCAAAAACAGAATTATTTTCATGATATTTAATTATAGTTTAAGCTTCCACATTGTTCCTTGCAGCTGTTAACATTCACAAAATTTATTACCCACTTTTTTCACCCAATGATAATATATTCTTACTTTTTTTTTTTTTTTTGTAGAGACCAAGTCTCAGTTTATAGTCCTTGGTAGGGTGCTGTGGTGTCACAGCTCATAGCAACCTCCAGCTCTTGGGCTTAGGCGATTCTCTTACCTCAGCCTCCTGAGTAGCTGAATCTACAGCACCCGCCACAACGCCTGGCTATTTTTTTGTTGCAGTTTGGCTGGGACCGGGTTTGAACCTACCACCCTTGGTATATGGGGTTGGTGCCCTACCCACGAAACCACAGGTGCCACCCTATTCTGACTTCTTAATGATATTTAAGATACATTTTATACAGTGATCTCTATGATTTTTACTTTAAAAAGTTGTTAAACTTTTCTTTTATCGAAAATATACTAAGCATAAAAAAGAAGAATAAAGAAAGAGATATTCTGGTTGGTATAAGGGTATAGTTGTGAAGTGGCTCTAGAGTCTGTACTGAAATGCAATACTGTTAGGACTTTTGCAGTTTTCTGTTTTATTTGCTGCTATATCCCCAGTGCATAGTGAAGTACCTTGGAAACTAGGCTCATTATTTCCTCAGCCACAGTAGCCCTAAGGAATTTATTTGATACATAGATTTCAAAACATGTCTTTACATTCTGTTAGTCAGTGGTACAGGAAACATATTTAGGCTACCTTTAATATAACATGTCCTTCTAGATATAATTCAAAAGTTTGCCTTCTTCTATCCATGACTATATGGCAGAATAGATAATTGAGTATTTTCTTCTTTTTTTTTTTAATTATTGGGGATTCATTGAAGGTACAAAAAACCAAGCACATTGATTGCATTTGTTAGGTAACGTCCCTCTTTATAATTATGTCCTGCCCCCAAAAGGTGTGACCCCCCCACCTATCTCTTCTTCCCTTTCTCCTCACTCCCCTTCACCCCTCCCCATTATATACTACATCATTATTTGTCCCCATATCACAACTGAGTACATAAGACTCTTGCTTTTCCATTCTTGTGATGCATTGTGAAGAATAATGTGTTCCACTTTCATCCAGGTTAATAGAAAAGATGTAAAGTCTCTGTATTTTTTAACAGCTGAATAGTATTCCATGGTATATATATACCACAAATTGTGGTTGGATTATCCTGGGGTGGTGGGCATTTACACTATTTCTACATTTTGGCAATTACAAATTGAGCTGTGATAAAGAGTCTAGTGCAAGTGTCCTTGTGGTAAAATAACTTTTTTCCTTTTGGGTAGATGCTCAGTAATGGGATTGCAGGATCAAATGGGAGGTCAGCTTGAGTTCTTTGAGGGTTCTCCATACTTCCTTCCAAAAAAAGTTGTATTAGTTTGCAGTCCCACCAGCAGTGTAAAAATGTTACTGTCTTTCCACATCTGTGTCAGCATCTGCAATTTTGATATTTTGTGATGTGGGCCATTCTTTTTTTTTTTTTTTTTGAGACGGAGCCTCAAGCTATCCCCCTGGGTAGAGTGCCATGCTGGACTCAAGCGAGTCTCCTGCCTCCACCTCCCAAGTAGCTGGGACCACAGGCGCCCGCCACAACACCCGGCCATTTTTTGGTTGCAGCCATCATTGTTGTTTGGTGGGCCCGGGCTGGGGATTCGAACCCGTCACCTTAGGTGTATGTGGCTGGCACCTTAGCCGATTGAGCCACAGGCGCCGAGCCAGATGTGGGCCATTCTCAAAGGGGTTAGATGTTATCTCAGGGTAGTTTTGATTTGTATTTCTCTAATAATTAGGGACGATGAGCATTTTTTCCTATGTTTGTTAGCCATGCATCTGTCTTCGTTAGAGAAGGTTCTATTCATCTGTCTTGCCCATTCATATAAGGGATTGTTGGCTTTTTTTTCCTGTTGATTAATTTCAGTTCTCTGTAGATCATAGTTATCAAGCTTTGGTCTGATTCAAAATATGCAAATATCCTTTCCCATCGTGTAGGTTGTCTGTTTGCTTTGGTTGTGGTCTCCTTAGAAGTACAGAAGCTTTTTAGTCTTATTAAGTCCCATTTGTTTATTTTTGTTGTTGTTGCAATTGCCTTTGGAAGTCTTTTTCATAAAGTTTTTTCCCAGGCTGATATCTTTAAGTGTTTTTCTCATGTTTTCTTTGAAGATTTTTATCATTTTATACCTTAAATTTAGGTCTTTTATCCATCTTGAGTCAATTTTTGTATGTGGAGAAAGGTGTGGGTCCAGTTTCAGTTTTTTACATGTGGATATCCAGGTCTCCCAGAACCATTTTGAATATGGATTCTTTCCCTCAGTGTATGTTCTTGTTTGGTTTATCCAAAATTAGTTGGCTGTAAGATGTTCGTTTCATTTCTGGGTTTTCTGTTTGGTTCCAGGAGTCTATGTCTTTATTTTTGTGCCAATACCATTCAGTCTTGACCACTATGGCCTTGTTTTACAGCCTAAAGTCTGGTAGGCTGATGCCCCCAGCTTTGTTTTTATTTAAGAACTGCCTTAGCTATACAGGGTTTTTTCTGACTCCACACAAAACAAAAAATTATTTTTTCTAAGTCTTAAAAGTTGCTATTTTAATAGAGATGGCATTGAATCTGTAGATTGCTTTGGGAATTATAGACATTTTAACAATGTTGGTTTTTCCCAGCCATGAGCGTGGTATGTACTTCCATTTATTAATATCTTCTGCTATTTCTTTTCTTATAGAGGTCCTATTTAACATACACACGTCCATAAATGTAATTCTCCATATCAACAGAAGCAAAAACAAAGACCATATGATCTTTTCAATAGATGCAGAAAAGCGTTCAATAAAATCCAGCATCCTTTTCTAATCAGAACACTGACGAGTATAGGCATAGGTGGCACATTTCCTAAACTGATCGAAGCCATTTATGAGAATCCCACAGCTAATATTTTACTGAATGGAGCAAAACTGATAGCTTTTCCACTTAGAACTGGAACCAGACAAGGTTGCCGTCTATTGCCACTACTATTCAACATAGTGCTAGAAGTTTAGCCAATATAATCAGGCAAGAGAAGGAAATAAAGGGCACCTAAATGGGAGCAGAAGAGGTCAAACAATCCTTGTTTGCTGCCAGTATGATCTTATACTTAGAGAACCCCAAAGACTCAACCAGAAGATGCCTGGAAGTGATAAAAAAAAGTATAGTAATGTCTCAGGATATAAAATCAATGTCCACAAATCAGTAGACTTTACATATACCAATAACTGCCAAGATGATAAGCTAATCAAGGACATAATTCCCTTTCCAATAGTTTCAAAGAAAATGAAATACCTAGGAATATACCTCATTTGAGTATTTTCTATAAATTTTCTGTATTTGGTTCTTAGCATTGTTTGGTACTTTGAAACATATTTAAAGATTTAGTCAATTTTTGCATCGATTTTTAACTTGTGGCAACATAGACTATTAGCTGGAGTTTAAAAAAAAAATAAGTCCATAGTTATACCATGTAAGGTATGGATTTAAAACCACTTTTTTTTTCCTATAGCCAGGTTGATGATATAAAGACTCCAAAGTCAAGATGTACATCCCTAAAGCAGGAGTCAGAGTTGTGAAATAAAGCTCTTTGCTCTGATATTTTTTGGCTGTGTTTTAAAAATAAAATTAATATAATTCATTTTTATTTAAAAGTTTAGGCATTTGATAATGGAGTCTGGGTTTCTTTAAATTTGTTTCAGGAGGGGAGTAGAATGCACTTTTGTATCCTACTTTTGTACGTTTGAGTTGTACGTTTATATTTAGACTTTTTATGTATTTTTTGCTTCCAGTTATGAAAGACTAAGTTATTTGGTGTTAAATACTGAAAAAAAATACTTAACTTGTGTTGTAGAGGAATGTATATGAGAAATATGTAGTTAATTACCCTTGAAATATGTCCTTTGGTAGATAAAATATGCCCTTTTTGAAATGTCATTCCCTTATCACAGATAATGAAGGGCTTGCTTTGTGATCCTACAATTAAAATTTACTTTTATGTGGCAGTATTTCGCCTGGTATTCTCTTCACTGACTTACTGCAGGTGATACTGTACAATGTCATATCATGCTATTCTAAATGGTAATGTGTGATGTCTACATTTTTTTTTTTTGCTACTGTTATTTTTTAAATATTTCTGTCTGATTAGGAAGCACATCCATTGTTTTACTTCATTATCATGATTCTCTCTAGTTTTATAAGCTAGATTTATCAGGCATACTTACTTTATATTCAAACTCAGTTTATAGATGCTGAGGGCATTGCTAACATGATCATCAAAGTGATACATACTATATATACTACAGTATATTTCTTAAGGGAAAACTAGGGCTTTGATATTAATTTTAAAGTCCTAATGTATAGCTCTTAAAAATTAAGCTATCAACATTCTCCACTTTCAGTAGTGGTCAAGTAATGATATAGATGTTGAAATAAGTAGGAATTGATTTTAATATATAGCTGTGTACTCACAACATTGACAACAGGAAAAATAAAATTCTCTTGAGGGGAATATTAAGTAATAGCATAAAAATTCAAAGAGACAAATGGTACATTGGTTAAATTAAGCTGTCTTAGAAATTAAAACTTTCAGATAACAATAATTGATAGAAAAAATCTGTGTTGCTTCATCATGCTGAATAAGTATTAACTTTGCTCATGAGATAGTGTATGTTAAAAACAAACTGCTATCTTCATAATATTTATTGAATGATTTTGAATTTATTTATGTATTTATTTATTTATATTTTTGAGACCAAATCTCATTCTATTGTCCAAGCTAGAATGCTATGCTATCATAGCTTATGGCACCATCAAACTCCTGGGATCAAGCAATCCCCCTGCCTCAGCCTCCATGCCCTCAATGATGCCTGGCTTGTTTTTCTGTGCTCACATTGGCCTTGATCTCTTGATCCACTTGCCTCAGTCTTCCAGATTTCTAGGATTACAGGTGTGAGCCAGAGTACTTGGTTATGATTTTGAATTTAAACAAAATATATGACTAACCTTCTACAGACCAGTGAAGAAAAACAAGCAGTGCTATGGAGGATTTGAAGCTTAATTAGCTTCAGATACACGGTCTCATATGTATAAATTTCGTGAAAAAATCATACTCAATATGTCAATTACTGATTTGGTACTGATGATTGGTGAAATGCACGAGGCATATCTATGTTTATTTCTCAACTGTATATGTAATGTACTTGATAAAACCTAATAGAAAAGACATTTTTCATCAAATATATCAATTTCGAAATATACTATTGCTGACCTGAAGCTGTTCAGTAACCAGTTAATAGAATTATCTGTTGATTTCATCTGATTTCAATTGCATCGATATAAACTATGTATAAATTTAGATCTTCAAAAATAAGGTACTTCTCATTATTCTAAGAACATCTCAATTCTAGAAACACATAATAGAGATTAGGAATGATGTCAAGAAATATCTCAGGATGGTAAATTTTGGTATTTTTCTTCTTCCTTACATGTCCATGTTATTTTATATGCTTCTTTGTCTGTACAGGAGGTGTCATGAAAACTAAAGTAACAGAGTAAAAGCATTTGTACATAAAAAGAATAGTGAGCAAGCTGTGTAGAGAAGGAGATTCTCTGTCAAATATATTTTTATGAGCCCTGATCTCACCTCACAATACATCCCTTAATGAACAACAGAGAGGAGCGTTTCGTGAGTATGACTTCCCCTGACCTTTCCTGGCTGACTAGCATATCTGAGTAGGATAAAATCAGAAATAAGTTGCACTGCGGTAGCTGTGACAGGCACAGAGATGTGAGGAGGGGTGGACTTGGTGGAGAGGAGGAGGAAGCAGCAGTGGCTCTGGAAAGCTACTTGGGGTGGGAACTATCATAATAATAATGTAGAAGTCTAATAATTACTCTACAAGGGGTGACAGATTACCTATTTTAAGGATTTTCTTGGTGTAGAGAGGACCTTTCTTACATCTTCTATTAGGTATTTGAAAGCCTGTAGTATAAACAAAATTTATCTCCATTAATTCAGAAGTTTAATATTCCTCTTCCTTTGCCAAGCAGATTAGCTAAATTCAAACATATAAAAGAAGATCTTTTGGGTTCTGTCTTTTTTTTATTCCCCTCTAAGCCTAAGCTGGATTGCAGAGCTATGTTTATGATCATGGAGTAACAATGAAAAATAAAAAAGAATAAAAGAACACAACAAATCTTTCAACATTTTGTTTGACTTTTAAAATATTTGCTGCCATGTTGGCAGTGGTATTATGCATTTCCTACCAGAACCACTGGTGCTTAAAGAGATAGTTTGCTTATCTTCTTCTGGGGAATTCTAAAAGAGATTGATTTTCTTCCAGGTCATTTTGTCAAGGGCAATTGTTTTCTTTCTCTTGCTTTCCCAAGAGAAGGGCAATTTTATTTAGGTGGAAGAGTTTCAACCTTTTTAGGTGATTGGCTATTTAAAAATTCAGAAGAAAACTTCAGAATCTCTGGCTCTGCTACACACTTGTGATATTTTTCATACAGTTTCAGTATTTTTCTGGAGTCACAATAGTATTCCTAATACTGCAGTCACAGTGGGATCTCAGAGTCTCTAGGGAGCCACCACTCCACTGAGCTGCTTTCTGCCTTTTGCACCTCGCTAGGAGTAGATCTAACAAAGGTCAACATTCTACTTATCCTGAGGAAGGGGGGAAGTATTTGTCTAAATTAAATCATCATGCCCCATGGTGGGCAGATTGAGTGTGAACCTCCCTGACTCTCAGACTCTTAGTAATTATCCCTGTGATCTTGCCTTGCTCTTCAGCCTTGTTCCTGCTAAGCAATCCTATGATATAGTCCTTCAGCAATGAGTACTAAATATTGAGAACTCCCTGCTCCCAATGATGTTAAATATTTCAAACAAAAATGTTTAATTCTGTTCCTGATTCCTTGGGTCTTATGATTGTCTTTTATGTGTTTTGTGTGTATGAGATAGACCTGACCCTTGGCATCAACATCAGAATTGAGTTTCTATTGACTTGTTTGTTGTTATAATAATACCTGATCTCAATGACTATTATAAATCTAAAATTGGGAAATGTTAATAAGGACTATGAGATACAAAAAGGTTTCGTGGTCAATGAAACATGAGAATGTAGCCTAATATATCTCTCTTTGGGAGTTTGTAGTGCATGTCATCGTGTACTCTAGTATCACAGCAATGGAAACTGACCCTTCACTTTGTTTGACCTAACAGTCTTCAGATAGATTTGCTAAAACTTAAAGCAGTTTCTGTCATGGAAATAGAGAGTAGAATGATGGCTACCAGAGACTAGGGAGGAGGGTATAAAATTGGGATGGTTAATCAGTGCAGGAACATAATTCAATGGAATGAACAAGATCTAATGTTTGTACAGCAGTGTAGCTATAGTCGAAAATAAGTTATTGTATATATTAAAATAACTACAAGAATGGAATTGGACTATTCCTAACATACATGAAAATGCCCAAGATGATGGATATACCAGTTACCCAGATTACACGTCACATACCTGTATCAAAACAGCATATGTATCAGCTATATATATATATATATATATATATATATGTATATATATATACACACACACACACACACAACTATATATACACATATGCTCATTACAATTAAAAATAAAAATAAATCTGCATACATAACCATGCAGACAAATTCATAATGTCTTAAAAATTTGACATTTTAGAAAGAAAATTTGAGCTCAGCAATTAATTAAAAGCATTTTTGTAAAATAACTTCAATAGTACAATTTTATGACCACCAGTATCTGACATTTTTATATGAAGATTCTGCTTTGTTAAAAATTGATTATTTTGTTGATATTACAGTGTTCCTCATACATAGCAGAGGTGTGGATTTTCCCCTTTATAAAATGCTTTCTTAATTTGCTCTTGTCAAAAATCAGTGACTCTGATATGATATGAATATGCTTCCATTCGCAAAATATTCATGTGACAATCTTCCCTGGAGGGAAAGCATACCTTGGGAACTAACCGTTAAATCTTTGCTATGTTCTGCTTCACAGTTATAAAGACTTACTTTAATATCTAATGGAGTCCACTTCTATTTTAGTAGATTACTCTGAGTGCTGTGATTTTTTTCTTAAGTGAGTTCTACAATCTTTATGGCTGTTTCCCTTAAGTATAGTCTAAGGGAAAACACATAGAGTTGATATATTGATTTCATTATATCAATATGGCATTTAAAAAAGTTTCTCTTAGGGTTCTTGTTGTCAGGATAGAAAAATACTGAGTAATCATATGGACCTAGGCAGGATTATAATAGGCTGAAAGCTCATACTCAGATAACCCTGGCTTATGGATAGGTAGTAATTGGCAGATTTCTAATGTTTGACTCCATGTTTTTCCAAGTCTGACTATTAACTTGGATAAGAATAATGGAAGCAATGTTTTCCAAATAATAGGTGATTTAAAGCTGAATAAAATATTAAATTATTAAAAATAATTAAAATATGTGAAATTACAAAGTAGAAACTTTAGGAAATTAAATGCTTGGAAGAGTAAGTGAAGATTATCAAAATAATGTTCAACAGAGTTCATTTTCAGGCCCTTCTTTATAAACTAGCATCAGTAAAAACATGAGCATGGTTACAGATGAGAAGAAACTTGATTTCACCATAACATGAATGTTTAGATTCTGACCTCTATTTGCAGGGAAGATGGAAACCAGTATTAATTGAGTGTGTACTGTGTGCACTTTGGGCTGGTGACTTTCATATATTCACCCCATTTATCTTAAGCAACAGAACAATGAGTTAGAAATTACTGCACATTGTATATTGACAAAAAATTAATTGATAAGAAGATAAATTAACCTGCCAAGATCATTCATCAAACATATGTCAGAATTGACCTTTAGTCACAGGCCTATCAATTAGCATCTGTATTGTTATCAATAGAGTATAGAAATATCGGATTCAGAATGGAAGAGTGAAAAGTGCAATTCTGCCTTGTTCTATCCACATCTAAAGGCTGTGTTTAATTCTGGCCCTGGTCGCAGAGGATCATTAATGGACTAGATCAAGGCCAGAGAAGAACAGACTAAATAATTTCATATAATATGCATTTAAAGAAGTTTGGATCTATGTTTTTTTTTTAATTTTTTTTAGAGACAGGGTCTCACTTTATTGCCCTTGGTAGAGTGGAACGGTGTCACAGCTTATAGCAAATTCCAACTCCTGGGCTTAGGCGATTGTCTTGCATTAGCCTCCCGAGTAACTAGGAGTACAGGCACCTGCCACAACGCCCGGCTATTTTTTTGTTGCAGTTTGGCTGAGGCAGGGTTTGAACCCGCCACCCTCGGTATATGGGGCTGGCACCCTACTCACTGAGCCACAGGCACTGCCCTGGATATATGTATTTTGAACAAGAAAATTTTCTGTTAGGGTATAGGCAGGTGATTTAACATGTTTGAAAGACTATTATCTAAGCTCAGGGCCTGTAGCGCAGTGGTTACAGCGCCAGCCACATACACTGAAGATGATGGGTTCAAACCTGGCCCAGGCCAGCTAAACAACAGCAACAACAAAAAAAATAGCCGGGTGTGTGGCGGACACCTGTAGTCCCCGCTACTTGGGAGGCTGAGGCAAGAGAATTGCTTAACCCCAAGAGGTGGAGGTTGCTGTGAGCTGTAATGCCATAGCACTCTACTGAGGTGACATAGTGAAACCCTTGTCTCAAAAAACAAACAAAAAAATCCAACAACAATAAAAAAGAAAGACTATTGTTTAAAATATAAACTGGATGTTTTTCTCTTTTGCCTGTAGAGGGAAAAAACGGGGTCAAATGAGAGGAACCTGGAGGTTTTCAGGTTTTATTTAATATAAACAAATTATTATTGCTTTACTTTTAATCTGAGCTCTTATTATCTTATGGTATAATCTATATTATTACCTTGTATATTTTCTGTTTTCCTATTAGGATAAAAGTCCTGTGATTTATGCCTGCTTAATCATGGCATAACTGGCACCAAAAATAGTGCCTAGGATAAAACAGGGGCCCATTGAACATTTGCTGAATGAATTAAATCTAATCATGAAATTCTGGACTCAGTTTGATCGCAACAAACATTTTCCTTGCTAGAAAATAGTATTTTATTAAGAAGTAGCCAGAGAAGTATTTATATTATTTCTAAGTTCATGAACTTATGTAAATTTATATAATTTAAAATGAAAGGAACCCTGAATTCTCTGAAAGTCATTGGCTCATAACGATTGGTTAAATCATCATCTTCTATATGGAGGACACTTGAGAATATTTCAGTGATTATGATGCTACAAAATGTAACCAGACTGTGTTTTATAGAGATGTGAGCTGTGCGTCTAAGCCGCAAGCTTCTGTCCTTGCCAGCTGTGTGATCTCCTATGATGTGTACCACTTCCTGGGTACTGTTGCTTCACCTGAATAGATCCATCTCTACCTCATGTCCTTATTTTGAAGATTAAAAGCCATAATGTATGGAAAGTGCTTACCGTGAGCCCATATCGAATATACTATGGTAAATTGTCTTAGCAGTATTAATAGCAAATAGCGGTATTACTTTTACTATAGCTGCTCATCATTCATACTCTTTACCTTGAAAATAATAAGTATTTAGGTATGTAATATCATTTAACATTTAGAAGGGTTCCAGTGTCTTTATCTGAAAAAGATGTCACCCCCATTCCTTTGTCTTTCAGTTAGATAAATGAAATGTTCTAATACGGAATAAAGAGAGGACTATGTGGATTACATATATAGACAAACATTTTATCCTCAAGGAGTTATAATGTCTCTTTCCCCATTCTGATCCTCTCACTAACTTGGTATTTTTAGGTGCAACCCCTTTTCTGAGCTTTCCCTTGCTTCCCTTGAAGGATTGAAATATAATAGCAAGTGGAGTAGCCACAGGCAGCCAGTTGCTATAAAAGACTAGCACAGTCTCTTCCCATTACAGTGTTTCCCTTGCTTTTATGAAAAGACTCCCACACTGGTGTCTGCGGCTAAAATCGATTCTAGAAAGCCGTTTAAAAAAAATGACCCTCCCTTAGGCCGTGACAGGTCTGTGATGGTGTCTTTGTCTTCACTGTTTTTGAAAAATTTACAGGTTTTTTTTTCCTGACACTTTATTCTGCCATATGAAACATAGCACTGGCAACTACCAGTAGGACTCAATATGACTTAGTTATTTATAGGAGATTTATATTGATTGACCTAAGTGCACTTGAGTTATCTAGCCTAAGCCTAGATCATTTGTTAAAATTAGCTTTTTAGATATTGCTCTGGATCCTTGTAAAGTAGATTGCACATGATAACTCTAACTCTGAAGTAGGTACTTCCAATGATAATCAAAGATTCTTTTACTCTTTTACCTTATTATAGTAGCTACAAAACTACTAAGTTAAAACTAACACAGCACTACTATATGAACTATAGACATGGCCAGGCATGGTGACTCACGCCTCTAATCCCAGGACTCTGAGAGACAATGGCTGGTAGATTGATCTCAGGGACTCATACCAGCCTGATCAAGAGCAAGACACCATCTCTACTAAAAATAGAAAAACTAGGTGGGTGTTGAGGCAAGTGCCTGTAGTCCCAGCTACTTGGGAGGCTGAGGCAAGAGGATCCCTTGTGCCCAAGAGCTTGTGGTTGCTGTGAGCCCCGACGTCTACCCAGGGTGACAGAGTGAGACTCTATCTCAAAAATAAATAAATAGGCTCGGCGCCTGTGGCTCAATCGGCTAAGGCACCAGCCACGTACACCTAAGGTGGTGGGTTCGAATCCCCAGCCTGGGCCCGCCAAACAACAATGACGGCTGCAACCAAAAAATGGCCGGGCGTTGTGGCGGGTGCTTGTGGTCCCAGCTGCTTGGGAGGCGGAGGCAGGAGACTCGCTTGAGCCCAGGAGTTGGAGGTTGCTATGAGCTGTGATGCCATGGCACTCTACCCAGGGGGATAGCTTGAGGCTCCGTCTCAAAAAAAAAAAATAATAATAAATAAATAAATAAATAAATAAATTATAGAGATTATTTAAAAGTTGTTACTTATCCCATTAATGTTCTTTGTAGCTATAGGAAAGAACCTATACAATTTAAAAAATGTTGACATTTTGTCTCAATATTCTCCCATCGCCTCCCTTGCCCTCCGATAATGAATACGGTATGATTTTGGTCTGTTTATTTGAGCATAAAGTCAACTATATTTGTATTATTATTATCTTTCATCCCTCATTTACTTTATAGAATAGTGCACAGTATCCACAATTTCTTTCCCAATATTGGAAATTATTTTTTCTAGATATAGAACAAATTACATATTCATGTAAATTTATACTTTAAAATTAATATCAGGGCAGCAAGTAACTGAGCACAGATAAAACAAGTGTTGATAATTGTGTGCTCGCTTTGGCGGCACATATACTAAAATTGGAACCATAATTGTAATGTGGAGTTAAATCAATGTAAGATGAGCATTATAATCTTATAATCTTAATTGTTTCCTTTAATATTTTTGAAGATGATGTTAATTTAGGCTTAATAGGTATTGTTAGTTAAATAATTTAAGAATAAATTTAGTTATATATTAGGAAGCCTTTCAATTGAAAATGTGTGTGTTTAAAGCAAATGCACTCCTAAAAATCATGATATTGCTGCATAATAAGATGTACTTGCATTACAAATACCTCATAAAAATATTAAAATGAATCATAATATTACAGGTGTCAAACCATAGATCTTTACACGTTTCACTGCAATAACAGCTTCTTAGAAATGTATTTCCCAGTAATTTACTGACAGTCTTGATGGTTATCCAAATTATGCTTTAAAAATAATGTCTGGTTTATTGCTTTTATCACTGATGAAAAGGTTTCATGGCACGCATTTCTTAACATTGCTACCTTTCATTTGATAAACATCAGTAAAACATTAAAAGCACCGTGATTATGCATTTGCATACTTTAGTCCTTTTGATTGATGGTTTTACTTACCTAGTGTTGTACTGAGCTAGGAATAGCGTACATAGTTTTTAATCCTTTTCTTGCCACTGCACACATCTCCTTTCAGGCCCCATTGGCTTGAAATGCAGTGTGTGATTACATCTAAATTCTTGAAATAAAGCTCAGTTAAAGGATAACACAGAAGAATCTGAGAAGTATTACTTTTCATTAAAATTTTTAAATCATGGTAGAAACTATAATTATTCTGGGAACCAAAAATTGTAAACAATCTTTTTTGTTTTAAATGCTACTTATAAATTTCCTTGAGTGATCTAGTTTGTTTTGTACAAAGAAAAATGTCCACTCTTAATAGGGCAAACAAGTAGATAAAGTATATTAATTGTAACACATGCAATTATTTTATAAGAATATTCTTTGCATCTAGATTTCAGGTCTTGAAAGAATGGCAGTAAGCCGGTAAAACTGGTGCTGGGAAAAACACCAGTACAGTCAGTCCTCCATGTCATATTTGCAAAGATACATACATGTGCACATACATGCGCACACACACACACACACACACACACACACACGAGGTAGTGGGACGGGGGACTTAGGTGAAAAAGAGAATATGAAAAGGAAACATGATAACAAGGAAGGAGAAGCCCAATCTCTCTTTATGACAAAGGAATAAAATAAAGAATTAATAGAAGGATGGAAGTCTGCAAATGGAGGATGAGATGGTAACTGAATAAGAATAGCTAAACAGGAGGAAAGAGGAAACAAAAATATACCTGGATTAAATAGGAGGGACACTGCTCATATATGAAAGTATGAACTATATTAAGAAATATATTTATATATATAAACTATATTAAGAATTAAGAATATATATATATTAAAACTCTCTCTCTCTACACACACACACATATAGAATAATGGCCAGCATCAAAACTGCAATGGTCACACTAATGGAAATTTACATGACTGAATTTTTGAGCTTTTTTTTTTTTTTTCCTGAACCCACCACCTCTGGTATATTGGGCTGGTGCCCTTCTCCTTGAGCCACTGGCGCCACCCATTACATGACCAAATTTTTATTTCCTAAACTTCCCTTTATTCAACCTACATATACTCAGAATAAATATGAAAATTGTTAAATTTAGAAATCAAGAATAGTCATATGTATTTAAATATGACATAGTAATTACTGTATACAGAAAAATATTTTTCCTATATAACTTTTGGCTGCATTTTCAATTTCAGAAAAACTCCTTATTTTCTTTCCACTAAGCGATTTGTATTATTTTTTTAAATACTTTCTAGAAACAAATTGACTAGGTTATTTTTATTTATAATTCTTCCGAGAGCCTATGGTTTAAAACTGAAGAATTTGATACTGCTCCTATTTTGAAATGCTATATTTTTTATTAAAATAGGAAAGGTTTTTATCCATTTTCTCTTATGAGATTCTTTGGACATGTGTACATCTCTCTCTATATATATATTATACGTATCTCTGTATCATTGGAAAGAACATAGTATCTGATGGGATACCATGGAATAGCCTTATGTTTGGACACCTTTATATAATCTGCATCCTTACAATTCAAGTGATATTTGTGTTATGTTGTTTCAGGGGCATCTGCCACTTGGCAAATATGAATAAAATTTTTTTATTTTTTAATTTCAGGGTACAACATGGTTACAGTGTTTGCATTTGTTGGGTAGAATCCTTCTTGTAGTTATGTGCCATGTACCATTACACATACCCAAGAGGTGTGCCATATACCCTTACATTGTGCTCATTAAGTAAGGGGACACCCATCCCCCTCTCTCCTCACCTCTAACAAAGTTCTTAAGGTATTTGATGGGGAAGCACCATTGGAATCATAACTGAATCCATAATTAGAGATCTATCTGACCATCAAAGGAAAGGAAATAATCTTAGGAAACATTGCTTTTTGTGTATATTGGTTCAATCTGAGGGGGAAAAATTATTAGAAGCTTTCTGAATAAAGGTGAATGAGAATACACCTGGATGAATATTCATACCTACAGAATTTTTATGTTAAAATCCATTGATCTGATGAAATGCCTCCACAGTTAGATATATTTCTATCATTTTAGTGTTGGTCTTTTTGATTAAGGGTTGTTGCTTGGCTGGATAGTGTCACAGAAATACTGGTCTTAGTAAGTGGTTCCCACTTGTGACTGAAACTTTAGTGTATCTGCTTCCGTCCAATATTTTCAAGTATTGTGAAGGAATAGTTGTGAGGAAGTGAAGGCACAAAAGGTGATTTGGTTTGTGTAAGTTCCTTCGTGAGTCAGCAAAAATGACCCTGATAATCATTTTATCATGTTGCCTGAGTTTCATGTAACATCTCAACATCTCTCTATTCAACTCATTTTTTGTTTTAATGGAAAAAATTAGCATATTATTTGTATGTATAGTAGTATTAATATCCCTCTGAAGTTCCACAGTTTTTTTTATAACATTATAATTTCTCAATTATTTTTAATCAGTGTTATCTGCAGTTTATTTTAACCATACTGCTGAGAGATGGCTATTTACACAGATTTTATTTGAGGATAGCTCTTCACTGATGATTCACAAGGCACCACTGTTTTAGCAAAAACTGTACCATTCACTGTAGGGTTGACTAATCCCAATAACTAATAGTGTCAAGATTTAAAAATTCCTGAAAACATTTTTTCAGAGAAGCTAAACTTCCTGATGTGTCTGTGCCTGGTTTTAGATTCTGTAGTTCACTGATTAAAATGTGCGTGAAGCTCCCTACTGATATTTTAACTGGAAGGGTAGAAATACTTTGGTCACAGGCTAAAAAATGACATTAAAAATTAAAATAATTAAAGACGAAGCCTGATTAAGCATCACTTTCAAATCTCTGTGCTGAATAATAACTTTTTTATTTTCTTAAAATTTATTCATTTCCTGTGAAGTCCAACTTGAAAGAATTATTACTGTTTTCAATAATTACATGTATTCTCAATAAACATTTATTTTGAGTTGAAGTAATTGCCATGTAGAATCCTTAATTGAAATAAATTTGTTTATGTAAATCAGTGCACTTCTTTCCACATAAGTTCCTTTTAACAGCCATTTTATTTTACAACATTTATTTTCTTCTTAAAATATAATTTTGCTATGTTGTGTTAGTTTGAAATTACTATTAGATGCCTTCCTAATAGTACCATCTTAGTTGCTCATTCTTAGAGTTCAGTGTTAATGAAAAGTAACCTATTCCTTATACTATCAGTGCTAAGTTTTGAGAAAGTAAAACAAAATCACTAAAACAGTACAAGTAAAAGAAATGTCAAGTTCTAAATTAAGCTAACCATGACCAAAGGAAATAATTTCTTCAAAATATTTTGTAGAATATAGTGATTGTTTCTATAGTGATTCAAAATTACCTTAATGTTCACGCATTTTGTGCATATGCTCATGACAACAGAGATTTTTCACAACAAAAAATAGAATTAAAATCATATTTCAGAGCCAATTTGAAACCTGCCTGGGCCTACCAAACAACAATGACAACTACAACAAATAAAATAGTCCAGCATTGTGGTGGGTGCCTGTAGTCCCAGCTACCTGGGAGGGTGAGGCAAGAGAATGGCTTACCAGTGGTTCTCAACCTTCCTAATGCTGCTACCCTTGAATACAGTTCCTCATGTTGTGGTGACCTCCAACCATGAAATTATTTTCGTTGCTACTTCATAACTATAATTTTGCTACTATTATGAATCATAATGTAAATATCTGATAAGCAGGATGTATTTTCATTGTTACAAAGAGGTCACGACCCACAGGTTGAGAACTGCTGGTGTAAGTCCAAGAGTTTGAGGTTGCTGTGAGCTGTGACTTCACAGCACTCTACACAGGGCAACATAGTGAGACTCTGTCTCAAAAAAAATGAATAAAAATAAATAAAAATCATTTTTTCTGGAGAAGTCATCAGAAATAGGGGAATGATAAAGTTCTTTTCTACTGTGAATCCCCCAAGTTAACAAGGAAAACAGTAAATAGATAAGTTATTCATCAAAATGATAATGATTGTAAAGAAATGCATATATAATAAAATAATTTTTAAATAGCTCATTAAAATGATTTGTGTAAGAGCTGCAGAATGTTAAGTAAATAGAACCAATGCTCCAAACCAGGATTTCTAAATCAAAATTTTCATTCTTGCCAATAGCGAGTTATCTAGCCCTGATAGATTTATTCTGTGTAGCTGCTGACCCTAGAAATGTGTCTCATGGATAGAAAGTAGTAACTACATGCACAGCATATAGTTGTAATAGGATACACAGGTAAAATTTACTACATACCTACTATATGCCATATTATTAAATACATTATTTTTATTCCTTCCAAAAAGCTAAGCCCTTAAATTTAGGTGAGATCACTCCTATTTTATAGATAAGAACACTAAGTTTAATAACTAATCACTATTATTTTGAGACTAAAGTCTGACTTGAAGGCCAAATTCTCTCTGAATCATTGATTATTTATAATTATAGAAAACCATAATTGACAAAATTTAGATATACTTGGTATCCCAAAAGAGGATACCTTTGGAAATATGTATTACACAAACTCTTATATTTTTTCTAAGGCATATACAACTTTTAGGAGATATTTTTGAGACAGATGAATAATATGATAAAACATTGTTTCACTTCTTAAATCCAAACATATTTAGAATAAATTGATCCCTAAGTGACTTGAAATATTCTCTGAGGTGTTCAGAGTGATTATTAGTAAAATACTTTAGGGAAATTTGAATTTTAAAGTGTTCTACTTATGTAGGAGGATGCAGACATTTACTTCCATGGAAAAGTATTATTAATTTCATTATTGAAAACATTAGAACTAGGGCAGTGCCTGTGGCTCAAAGGAGTAGAGCACTGGCCCCATTTACCGGAGGTGGTGGGTTCAAACCTAGCCCCGGCCAAAAAAAAAACAAAACTGTAAACAAAACAAACAAACAAAAACAGTAGAAATAAAGTGCTAAAGGTATAATTAAGATTCTGTACTACTTTTTTTTTTTTGAGATAGGGTCTTGGTCTATTACTCCAGCTAGAGAGAGTGCAGTGGTATCATTATAGCTCACTGAAACCTTAAACCTCAAATTCCTGGGCTCAAGGGATTCTTCTGCCTCAGCCTCCCAAGTAGCTGAGACCACAGACACATGCAGCCATGCACTATTTTTTCTTTTTTGTAGAGAAATAGTCTTACTCTTGATCAGGTTGATCTCCAACTTCTGATCTCAAGAGATCTGCCTTGGCCTCCCAAAGTTCTAGGATTACAGGTATGAGCCACCATGTTGGGTCAACATTTTCAAGGAAGATGGATTTTGAATGTCATATTTGCCAAAATAATTTTATAAATGTGATAAAATAAACATTTATTGATTCCATTATCACTGTCTGTAATAAGAGCTTTCAGACACAAGTCTTTTAAATCCACAAGTACACCTTAAATTATCATTCTCATGCACGGCCATCTTTAAGAAACAATTTTTAAGCTTCCACTGTGTGAGAAACACTTCACTGGACATAGAATATTTGATGAAGAATATGTCATACTCGACCCCTGGAGTGAGAGCCCAATTATGGAGATTAGACCTAAGCATAAAACCATAATTAAAAATGAAGGTAGCACGTAAATGCTTTAAATCATAACTGTTATATAATGCTGAAAGCAAGTAAATCATTGTTAGGAAATTATTATAACCCATTAAATTACTGTTTATTATTACCTCAGAGAAGTTAGTTCTGAGGAACAGAAAGGTAAGAAAAGGTCCAACATGCTCTGTGCTTTCAGGTATGAATTAATTCTAAATGAAGAACTCCACTACAGTACTGTTGATCCGACAAAAATGTAAATGAAAGGATTTCATTTTGTATTTGTTTTTCTAAAGCAGGGCAGACCACTCATTAGCAGTAGATCAAACTGCTGTCCATTTAAGTTGTTATTTGACATGTGATAAAAATCTAACAGTCAATTAGAATGAATCATGTTATAAATCAAAGGTTGAAAAGTTTATCATTTGTATTTCTTTTACTGCAAATAATCCAAAATCCTAGTATTAGTCACTTTTACAAAAATACTGAATAATTTTTAAAGCCCTTTGAAATAACTATGTAAACCTTCAAGAGTTCAGAACAATATTACAGTCATCTTTGATAATATAAAAAATAATTTATTTTATGAATATATCTTTAAATTAATACTTGCTCTTGTAACCCAAAGTATCATTGAAAATGTATTTAGAGCCATGTAAAAGTCATCAGTTCTGAATAACCGTTCTGTGATTAACTATATTGAAATGAAAGGAAAAATAGATAGCTCATTGTAATATAATAACTCTTCATGTGTGCATGTATGTGTACTTAGTCGTATATCCAGGCTCTCCATATAGAAGAAATAATGGAATATTTGAGGCTTTTTCCTAAGCCAAACATTGAAATCAGTCAAGAGTCATGAAATATCATAATAATGTTATTCTTTTGATAATATGGTATTTACTATTTGAAAACAGAAAATCTAGTCTAGTATGTTATTTACTAGTCTACTATGTTATTTACTATTTGAAAACAGAAAATCAAGAGAAAAGAATAATAAATTATTTATATCACCTGAATCTGTGGGATAAACCGAAGGTAAAAAAAAATAAAAAGCGCTCCTCACTGTAGGGTAAAATGCGTAAGGGAGCATTTACTCCATGGAAGGATATCAGGAGAGGAGGACTGAGACGTGAAACCACAGGTCACATCTAGACGTGCGGGAGACAAACTGTTACCATCACTACTAGAGATACAGACTGTCTGTGAAAGTGGCAGAGGGTGTCTGGTTAATTAAAATAACGTACCAGTAACTAGTGATGAAACATATGGAAAGAGGCCGACTTTTTCCACACCTGTGAGTGAGGGCTGACTCAGAGAGGACTGGTGATGATCAAAATCACTATGTCTACTCCAAAATGATGTAGTCTGGGGAAAGCAGAGTTTCACTTAGAAATCCATATCCACAGGTGCCTAAAACTATTCATGATCTATAAAAATATTTAAAAAACTGAAAAAAAGATAGAAATATGTATCCACATAGGGGCTTCAAGATGTGGGTGATGGTTTCCATGTAAATAATGTCTCCAGGGCAGTTTAGCTTACATTCATACTGGCATACATGCAAAATAAAATGTGTACAAACATTTATTTACAGCACTCTTTGAAATGACAAAACATTTTGTACCTGAATAGTTAAATACATCATGGAATATTCAACTATGAGGTAATATGAAATTATTAAAAAGATGAAATATCTCTATATCCTGATAGGAAATTATCTCCAAGATTACACTTTAACATAGATAAAATAAGATGAAGAAGAGCAGCGTGTGTTGTATACAATCTTTAATTTTAAAATGTGAAATTACCTACTTTTGTTTTTTTCCTTGTACATGCATAAAAATTCTGTAATTAACGTAAGGACCTAAGAATAGTCAACATTCTTGAAGGATCTGGGGGTAAAATTTGGGCAAGGATGGAAGAGAGACTAAGAATTCATGATTATATAACCAGTGTTTTCTGAATTTTCAATCATATTATTAAACAGTGAAGTAAAAAAATGTACTCCATTTAATAGGCATGTTACTGAGCTGCTTTACACTTTTTTTTTTCATTATTTGTTTTTGAAATAGAGTCTCACTGGTGACATAGTTCACAGCAATCTCAGACTCTTTAGCTCAAAAGCTCCTCTTGGCTCAGCCTCATAAGTAGCTAGGACTATAGGTGCCTACACAACACCCGCTAATTTTTCTTGTCTTTTCTTTCTTTCTTTCTTTCTTTCTTTTTTTTTTTTTTTTTTTTTTTTTTTGGTAGAGATAGGGTTTTGCTCTTGCTCAAGCTGGTCTCTAACTCCTGAGCTCAAGCAATCCACCTGCCTCGGCCTCCAGAGTGCTAGGATTACAGGTGTGAGCCTCTGTGTGCAGCCTGCCTCACACTCTTAAAAGTGAAAACTACTTGAATATCATAAAAGAATTACCTATTCTCATAAAGTTTATTAACAACTCAAAAAATATGCCCTTTTGCATTTTAAATTGATTCTCTGTACATCTTCATTTTTGACATCTAAACCGGAGTTACGGCTAATTTAGTCGAGATCAAACTACCGCTCATTCGGTTTCTGTGAGCTGTCCATCTTTTATTTTGGTGAAATGACTGTAAGTAAAAATGAGATATCAAAGATGACACTCAGGATATATCATTGATAACTTATTTAGTTCAAATTTCTACATCCCATTATAATAAAGATTACTATTTCATAATAGTAATGTTGGGGACAGGCTGCTGTCGAAAGTGACATGAGCCAAGTTTGCATGTATGCGCTAACTGCCTTTTCCTTTCCCGTGTTGAACCCAGAGTCCCGGCCCCCTCAGACTGTACCCACTTCCCCCACATCCCCCTCACTGGAACCTTTCTATCCCACTAATAGCTGTGGAGCATTTACCGCATGAAACATTCTGCTTGTTGTCTTTGCAATCTGCAGTCTTGAAAGGTGGTGATTGTACAATCAAATCCAGTACTTAAATATATTAAATTGTACTCCATTCGTTGACAATGGAATTTTTTTGTGATCTGTAAGTTAATTCAATTGAGAAACCTTATAAAGATATGAAATGGAGACTTTTATAATTGCATATTTTACATTTTTACATTATTGGACAGAATAAAAGAAACTAGTTATGTACATATATTTGAAATATATACACATATGCATATGTCTCTCTTTGTGTGTATGTATAAAATGTTTTAATTGTTTAGTTAGGCCAACCATGGTATTTCATTCTGTTTAGAATTTTAGAGATGGATGATATTGTAAAGATAAGTCTCAATGACTCATTTCATCATAGTGGAATTTAAAATTCAGTGAATATATACCTGTACTCACAGATGTAGTTACTACTATAAGTATTCCAGGTAGAACTTGTCTCATTTAAATTTTCATAATGGAATTATTGATATATAATTTATATTCCATAAAATATACTCTTTTAAAGTGGGTCAGCGGTTTTTAGTCTCATCACAAAATTGTGCAATCATCACTGCAGTTTAATTTTAGAACATTCTTATCACTCCATAAAGACAGCCCATATCTGTTATCAGTCACTTCTCATTCACCCCTCCCTCTAGTTCCTGGAAACCACTAATCTATATTTCCCCTCCATGGATTTACTTCTTCTTGACACTTAATATAAATAGAATCAGATGACATACGCCCTTTTGTGACAAGTGTCTTTCAGTGAGTAAAATGTTTTCAGGGTCATTCATGCTGTAGGATGGATCCATACTTAGGCTTCTTTCCTGGCAGATAATGTTCCAGCACATGGATGGACCACAACTTGTTTATCCATGAGTCAGCTGATGGCCATTGCGTTGTTTCCTCTCGTGGGCTATTGTGAACAATGCTGCCAAGAACATTCGTGTGCCAGTTTCCACGTGGCCTTGTTTTCAGTGTTCTTGTGGTACACCTGAGAATGGGAATGCTGGGTGCTGTGAAAACGCTGCTTAACATTTTGAATAATACCTACGTTGTTTTTCAGAATGGTTGTGCCAATCTATATAACCACCGGTAATGAATTAACGAATTTGTGAATCCTCTGCATCTTCAAACACTTATTTCCTCCCTTTTAAAAGTACATTAACCCTTAATCACGTGTGAAGGCGTGTCTATCCAAGTTTTGCTTTGCCTTTCTTTATAGGGTAACGATGTTGAAATATTTTCACCTACTTAGGTGGCCACTTATTTATGTTCCTTAGAGAAATCTCTATTAAAATGCTTAATGAAATTTTGAATTTGATTGCTTATCTTTTGGTTTTTAATTTGGAAGAGTTTTGGATATTTTCTCAGTATAAGGTCTTAATCAGCTACAATTAACACGAATTATCTCCAATTTTGTGTGCTTTTTATTTCCTTGATAAGCTTCTTTATTGCAGGATAGCTATTAATTCTGATGAAGCACAATTAATCTATTAGTTTCTTTTGTTGTTATGCTTTTGTCATCATATTAAAAAATCCAAGATCACAAAATCAGACTCCTATGCTCTCTTCTAGAACTTTATTTACATTTTTGACACTTCTTTCCCCCAAAGGAGTTCACTATATTCAATTAGACATTAGGTTAAACTGAAAACAGACAAGCCAAGAAACAAAGAAATAAACCAGAAAGCATATATTACATGTGTTTGCATAGTAATTTAATGTTCATTTAAAAATATAATCATTTATTGTATACTTACAGTGAAGCAAGAGTGTTATTAGGAGCTGGATGTTTTAATGTAATGACTTGTTTCATTTTTTCACAAATTCTTCGTGTTGAGGATTCCATATAGTTTTACCTCAGAAATGTTGTGTGTTTATTTCCAGACCACCAGCATAAAAAAAATGCCATAATATACTATAAAACCTGTCACACAAATTTTGGGTTTATAAAAGGTATGTCTGTACCACACCACACTATAGTACCGGGTGGCCCCAAAGTTCATGTGAAATTTAAATAGTTACAATGCTATGGCCACCTTGTATATTAGGTGTATAATAATAGCATGCCTATAGATAAAATGCATACCTTAATTAAAAATACTTTATTGCCAAGCACGATGGGTCACTCCTGTAATGCTAGTACTATAGGAGGGTGAGGCAGGCAGACTTCCTGAGCTGTGGAGTTCAAGACTAGCCTGAGCAAGAGTGAGACCCTGTGTCTACAAAAATTAGAAAAAATAGCCAAGGTATCCTAGTCCCAGCTACTTGGGAGGTTGAGGCATGAGGAATGCTGAGCTCAAGAGACTGAGGACATGCAGTAGAAGTGTTTAAAATTGGAGTTACTCCTATCAGGCTCCACTGCTATTTCATCATCTGTGTTTATGGAATATTCTAAACCCTTTGTGTCATTTCAACAATGTTCCCAGCATCTACACCAAGATTAGATTCCATATCAAGAAACCATTTTATTTGCTCATCCGTAAGAAACAACTTATCCATTCAAGTTTTATGATGAGATTGTAAGAATTGGGTCACATTTTCAGGCTCACTGTCTGCTTTCTGGTGACATTGATTATTTTTACATATATTTGTTGGCCACTTGTCTATCTTGTTTAGAAAATCTCTGTTCATGTTTCTTGCCAACTTTTTGATGAGGATGGGTATTTTTCTTGCTGATTTGCTTGAGTTCCTTGTAGATTCTAGTTACTAGCCCTTTATTGGATATACAGCTTGTGAAGATTCTCTCCCATTCTGTAGATTGTCTGTTTGCTCTGTTGATTGCTTTGTTAGTTGTGCAGAGACTTTTAAATTTAATCAAACCCTTTTTATTTTTTATTTATCGTTGTCATTGCTGTGTTGCCAGTGCAGTCTCTTCGTGAAATCTTGGCCTAAGCAAATACCTACAACAGTTCTTCCCACATTTTCCTCTAGACTTCTTATGGATTTGTGCCTTACATTTAACTCTTTTATCCATCTTCTATTAATTTTTGTGATTAGTGAGAGAGATGGTTGCTGTTTTAATCTTCTGCATGTGGTTGTCCAAGTTTACCAGCACTTTTTATTAAATAGAACTTCTTTCCCCCATATATATTGTTGTCTGTTTTGTCAAAGATCAGTTGGCTATATGTGAATTGTTTAATATCTGGGTTCTCTGTTCTGTTCCGTTGTTATATATATCTACTTTTGTGCCAATACCTTGTTATTATAGCCTTATAGAATAGTTTAAAGCAGCGGTTCTCAACCTGTGGGTCACGATCCCTTTTTAACAATGAAAATACATTCTACCTATGAGATGTTTATATTATGATTCATAACAGTAGCAAAACTACAGTTATGAAGTAGCAATGAAACTAAGTTTATGGTTGGGGGTCACCACAACATGAAGAACTGTATTAAAGGGTCACGGCATTAGGAGGCATCAGGAAGGTTGAGAACCACTGGTTTAAAGTATGGTAATGTGGTGCCTCTAGCTTTGTTCTTATGAGTAAGATTACTTTGGCTATTCTGGCTCTTTTCTTGGTTCAAATGAAGCATGGGATTATTTTTCCTAGATCTTTGAAAGTGGCACTGGTATTCTGGTGTAGATTGCATTGAATCATAAATCACTTTATGTGTAGTCTGGATAGATTAACAATGTTAATTCTACTCATCTATGAGCATGATAGGAGTTTCTGTTTCGTGTTGCCTGTGATTTCCTTCCTCAGTGTTCCCTAGTTCTTCTTGTCCAGATCTTTCCCCTCTTTGGTTAAGCATATTCCTAGGTATTTTATTCTCTTTGTAGCTATTGCAAATGGTATTGAGTCTTTGATTCGACTCTCAGCTTGACTGTTCTTGGTATATAGAAATGGTACTGATTTGTGTACATTAATTTTGTAACCTAATATTATGCTGAATTCATTTATCAATTCCAGGAGGCTCTTGATTGAGTTTTTGGGGTTTTCTAGGTATAAGATCATATCATCGGCAATAAAATATGATTGTTTGGCATCCTCTTTCTCGGTTTACATTCTCTTTTTTCTTTCTCTTGCATGATTGCTTGGCTAGGGCTTGAGCACTGTGTTTAATAGAAGTTATAGGCTCAGCGCCTGTGGCTCAATCGGCTAAGGCGCCAGCCACGTACACCTAAGGTGGAGAGTTTGAATCCCCAGCCCGGGCCTGCCAAACAACAATGATGGCTGCAACCAAAAAATGGCCGAGTGTTGTGGCGGATGCCTGTGGTCCCAGCTACTTGGGAGGCTGAGGCAGGAGACTCGCTTGTGCCCAGGAGTTGGAGGTTGCTGTGAGCTGTGATGCCATAGCACTCTACCCAGGGGGATAGCTTGAGGCTCCGTCTCAAAAAAAAAAAAAAAGTTATGACAGTGGCACCCTTGTCTTTTTCCAGTTCTAAGTGGAAGTGCTCTCAACTTAGGTATGATGCTGGTTGTGCATTTGTCATATATGGCTTTTGTAATTTTGAGATGTATTCCTCATATGTTTAGTTTGTTGAGGATTTTTGTCATAACTAGTGCGGAATTTTGCCGATTGTTTTCTTCATCCATTGAGAAGATTATATGGTCTTTGTTTTGGCTTCTGTTTATGTGCTGAATCATGTGTATCGATTTTTATATGTTGAACTGTCCTTCCCTTGCATGAAGCCTACTTCATCAGGGTGATTATTTTTATGATGTGTTGTTGAATTCAGTTTGCTAGTATTTTGAAAATTTCTCCAGCTATATTCATAAGGTATATTGGTCTGTAGTTTCTTTTTTGAGGCTTCCTGTCTTGGATTTGGTATTAAGGTGATACTGGCATTGTAGAATGAGTTGTGGTAGATTCCCTCCTTCTTGGTGTTATGGAATAATTTCTGCAGTATGGTGCCAATTTTTCATTGTAGACCTGGAAAAATTCAGCTGAGAATTTATCAGGTCTGGGGCTTATTTGGGGGAAGCATTGTTATTACTGCTTCAGTCTTTTTGCTAATTATTAGTCTATTGAGTAGTTCTGTTTATTCCTGTTGAGCATTGGGAGTTTGTATAATTCCAGAGATTTTTGCATTTCCTCTATTTTTCAAATTTATGTGCATAAAGATTTTTCTAGTGTTAGAAAATGATACATGTATTTCTGTGGTATCAGTTCTACTATCTCTGTTTCCATTTCTGAATGAGCTTATGCTCATTCTTTCTCTTCTATTTCTGGTTCATCTAATAAAAGGTATATTAACTTTATTTATCTATTCAAATAACCAACTTTTGACTTTTTGTTTTGTTGGTCCTTTGTATTTGTGTGTGTGTGTTTGCTTGTTATCCATTTTGTTTAGTTCTTCTCTAACCTTATTTATTTCTTTTTTTCTGCTTGCTTTGGGTTCTGTTTCCTCTTCCTTTCCTTGTTCCTCAAGATGTGTCATTAAATAGGTTACTTGTGATCTTTCTGTATTTTTGATACAGGCATTTAAAGCTATAAATTTTCCCCTTAGGACCACTTTTGCTGGATTACAGAGGTTTTGGCAGTCTGTGTCCCCTATGCCAGTCAAGGGATCTTTTGACTTCCATCTTAATTTCATTATAGACCCAATAATCATTCAGCCACATGCCTTTTAACATCCACAACTTTGTGTAAAATTGAGAGTCTCTCTTGGAGCTGATTTCTAGTTACATTATACTGTGGGCTGAGAAGATATGTGATATTATGTGTGTGTATTTATTTCCTCCAATGAAGTTTTGAACTCCTCAAAAACATTCATGAGGATTAGAATCAACTTCTTCCAAATCCCTGCATGTGTAACTATTGTGACCTCCTCCCATGAATCTTAAATGTTCTTTGTGGCATGTAGAATTATGTATCCTTTCCAGAGGTTTTCAATTTACTTTGCCCAAACCTGTCAGAGGAATCACTGTCTGTAGCAGCTGTGATCTTATGAAATGTGCTTCTTAAATAAAAATACCAGAAATTTGAAATTACTTCTTGATCCATGGGCTGCAGAGTAGATGTTGTCATACCAGACTGGAAAGCGATATAAATCTTGTAGACCATCCTCATCAGATCTCTTGTATGACCAAGTGCATTTTCAATGAGTAGTAATATTTTGAAAGTGATCTTGTTTTCTTACCACCAGGTCTCAATAGTGGGCTTAAATATTTAGCAAACCATACTGTAATCAGATGCCATTTCTAGCATACAGGCCAAGTCAATTTAATCTAATTCCTAATATCTTAGGAATGGTAAGTAAGCATTTGTCTCATCTTAATATCACCAACTGAATTAACCCATAACAAGAGAGTCAGATTATTCTTTGAAATATTGAAATGAGACAATTACTTTTGCTTTGTAGCTATCTGTGTCTTAGGTGACATCTTACAACAGAAGGTTATTTTACCTACATTAAAAATCTCTAGCTTAAAGTCGCCACCTCCATCAATTATTTTAGCTACATCTTTGGGATGGCTTGTCAGATCTCCATCAGCACATGTGGCTTCACCTTGCACTTTTACATTATAGAGATGACTTTTTTCCTTGTAGCTCATGAGCCAACCATTGATGGCTTCCAGGTTTTCTTCTTTGTTTCTTCATCTGTCTGAGTCTACAGAGAATTGAAGAGAGATGGAACCTTGCTCTCACTAAGACTTAGCAGAAGGTTATATTTGGTTTGATCTGTTATCCAGATTACTAAAACTTTCACTGTATCAGAGAAAAAGACTTCCGTGTTTCTTATTATTCCTGTGTTTACTGGATAGTACTTTTACTTGCTTTCCAGGACTTATATTTTCTATTTCCATTTGAGTAACTTTCATGAACAGCCTAACTTTCAGTCTTCTCCAACTTTTGACATGTTTTTCTTAGTCAGATGAATCATTTCTAGCTTGATTGAAAATGTGAGCTCTGCAAGTCTTTCTTTCACTTAACTTTAGAAGTCGCGGTAGGGTTATTAATTGACCTAATTTTAGTATTGTCATGACTCAGGGAATAGGGAGGTCCAAGGGAAGAGTGATAGATGGGGAATGGTCAGTAGCACAACAGTCAGAACATGCCCAACAGGGTTCATGTTTTCTCTCTTAAATGTGTCCAGTTCGTAACTCCGCAAATCAGTCACAGTAGTAACATCGGAGATCACTAATGGTAGGACACCATACCAGATGTCACAATAACGAAAGAGTTGAGATATTATATTATCAGAATGTGACACAGAGATATGAAGTGTGGATGTGCTGGTGACACTATTATGGATAGAGTTGTTCAATGCAGGGTTGCCACAAATCTGGAATTTCTTAAAAAAAAATTGTGCATAGTGCAATAAAGTGAAACATGATAAAACACGTTAGTCCAATATTCACTTCTTCCAAAGAGAAATAGAAATTTAAGTAAATGTATCCAAGTCACTGTGTTAATTAGGAGTAAATTTAGGGGGAAAAAAAAAAAGGATTCTAAGACTTCTTGCAAGTAAGCCAGACAACATAGTAGTTGATAACATGAATGCCATTGCTGGAGACCTGCCTGAATTTGAAAAGTGACCCCCAAACTTCTCAGTGCTCAGACAGTCGGCTAATTACTTGACTTATTATTACTTCCTTTCATGCAATTAATAGTAATGATCTCAGTGTAGGACTTGTATGAGTATAAAACATGCTGATGTACTTAAATACTTAAACCTATCACTAGCACATAATAAATGCACAGAAAATTTTAGTTATATTTATTCATACTATTTATCATAAAAGATCTCTGCTCCCATAGAATTGGCATTCTATTAGCAGATATAAATGCTGAACTAGTAACCATACACATAATTATGTAATTATAGTTTTATTATTACTACATAGATGGGGAGAAAAGTAAAATAAATTATGAAGGTGATTAGGCAGTTTATGATATTCAAGGATTTCTTTTTCTGTTCTGTCCTATGTGGGGTAAGATCTTTTTATATTTAGTATTTGAGATGTTTATACATTAATTCATCTTTTAATCTATGTAGGTTCTACATAGAAATATATAAAGACATTTTTAATGAGGTTAAATATGTTCTCTCAACTAACAAGTACATCAAAGATCACATTCGGAAATATAAAAAATATCACCAAATACAAATATTTTATGAGGATATGTTTTCATTAAATTTAGTATCACCACTTCAAATTCTTTTTAGAAATAGATAGGAATGAATAATACCATAAACAAAACTACTATGCAATTTTAAGATAATAAAATTCCATTTATCCCTATAAATTTCAGGTGTTTATTCTTGGAAGCACTTAAAAAGTAATGTTTAACAAATTGCTGTCATTATAGAGTTACTATTAAATACCCAGTGATATAAATTAGGGATTATATTTCAAAAATTTGTGCACATCACTTTGGCCAAGTAGAGAGGGCGGGAGGACATTCTGGGCAAAGGAATGGAGATACTGCGTCTTTGGGAGAGGCTGTCATGCTTTTTACCTTCAAGGGTATGAGGGCCACCTGACTGTCTCTTTCCAACTAAATTGTCCTACATTTAAGCTTTCTCTCTGGGAAACAAAATGTAGGCAACATTAGTCTTTCAGAATTAGGTCGTTTTCATGTAAATATGTAAGATTATTGTATATTAATATCAATAAAATGTCCATATAACATGGAATTCCATTATGTCAATCAATTTAAAATTCAGGATATCTGATATATAGTGTTACTTCTATAAGAGGTAAATTTACAAATTACTGTTTCAGACACATCTGTCAAAATTAGCACTATTAGTCATGTGCCTGGACTTTTGACATGTTGAGAGGGGGTCTCTGGCTTCCTGGACCTTCTACTAAAGGCACAATTCAATAAGCCCTGAACATGTGCTTGGATTTAAATCTGACCTCAAAACTATTTTTGATGTGTGATCTTACATTTTGATGTAAGATGCATATAGCAATTCGACTAATCATACCTTTATCTGAAACACTTGGGGAAAGGTGTGTTTAAGGACACAGAAACGCTGGATTTTTAGAAAGATAATGTTGTGCATATCTATTTAATATGCCCAAGTTTAGTAGTTCTGCAAAAGCATCTTATTATCATTGTTATTATTATTGCAAAGAAATACATTAACAGCCACACTCAGTGGACTAAGTAGAGACTATAAATAGCTTCACCTCAATTTAGGTCAGTGTTTGCCAACAAAGTGGCCTTGATAAAGCAAAACAACAATAACAATAAAAACAGCTTTTGGTTTTCAGTATTATTGTTAGTGTGTGTGGATATGTAGTTCCTACTTCTCCAGATGAGGAAGACAATTTACACCTTCTCAGCACAGATTCTAACGTGTGGTATTTGTGTTGTCTATTATTAATATCAGAATTGGTTGGGCTATTTTTTTAGAAAGAAAGATGATTATTACAGACTTAGCCATTCCAGAAGAAATGCTTATACTTGAAGTCCTTTCCTTTGTCACCACACTTCACCTCTCATTATTTTTATAAAATGGACCTTGAGACTTTCACTCTGGAAATAGTGTAAAATAGAATCCTGTAAAACTTGCCATATTATTTACTGTATATTTACTCTCATGATGTGGCTCTCTTTGCATTAACTGCTAAAAAGCTTATAAAAATAAAGAGGCCAAACGTCATCAGAATAGCAAGGCTCCATCACATAAACTGTGTGTGTCAATGTGTTCTTAGGATTGTCTTTCCTTTCCTGCCACAGTTTCCTTCCTATTCTTGACTTTTAATAAATTCACTTTTTAAAATTTTTACCTGTTGTTTAGGCACTTTTGTTTCAGAGTTTTTGTGTCAAGACATTAAAAAACAAATTCAGATACTATATATAGGATACTATATATGTGTGTGTGTATACATATGAAGTATATTTATTCTCTTTGCTCTCTCTTTCACATTTGCAAATCCAAGCCTAATCCTATATCCATCACCTTTTCACTAGACCAGTGGTTCTCAATTTTCCTAATGCTACAATATATCTTCATTGTTAAAAAAGGGGTCACAACCCACAGGTTGAGAACCGCTGCACTAGATATTTCTATTTTCTATTTTAATTGCAAATATATATTATCTCTGTGTGTGTGTTTCAAATTAGCTCTTGTGACTTAATCTAAAAAAGTAACCATCCTTTATACTTTGATTTCCCTCAGGAAAAAAGTTAGATGTTTTACTTACAGTGTCACATTGCAATAAAAACTGTTTCTGAATTACCAACTAAGCTACATGCCAACTGATGTATTGCATATTTAAAAGAGTATTTGTATTTCCCTGCTAAGTCAAATTGTTTCTTTGCAATGTAAATTGCAAAAAATCTTAATAGCTTCTTTCCTGAATCACCTAATCCTGAAACTGTAGATGCAGATGAAAGAAAGGAGGAAAACATCTTTTGTGACTCAATAATAATTTCCACAATGTTGATTATAAATTTTTACTTTTCTACTTCTTTAACCACAAAGATTCTCATGCATCGTGGAAAAGAATTTTAAATATAGAAATAAATCATCTTATGGGAATAAAGCCCATCTCATTTTTTTATTTTCACATTAATTTATTGCACTGAAACCTCATTAGGTGAGAATTTGTAACAGCAGTACCTCCCCATTCTCTCCATTCTACTTAGCACCATTATTAACCCAGCACGTGTCCTGTAGCATCTTAGAAGGTGGACACTGAATTGCTAATAGATCACAAGACACACCCTGGCATTTCAGACTTTTATCTCTTGGCACTTGTGTTCCCTTTGCATGTAATAAATGTCTTCCTCTTCTTTGTTAACTGGAACAATTCCTATGGGACCTTCATACCCAAATCAGAGGTGGTTATTTTTAGAAATGTTCTGTTGGTAGTCCTAGGGAATATTTTTTTTTTTACTTATGATTTTCTTGTGTATTTTATCTTAAATATAAGTGTGTATTTCCATTCATTACATTGCAGTGTGGTAAATTTTCGTGAGTTTCTCGAGAGGAGGCATATACCTCATTTATCTCTGTATTCATAACATACCATTCTGTATATTTTTTATTGATTGTAAATAGGGTTAAAAACAAACAAAATTGAAATTAAACTATGTATTTTAGGTGAAGGATGATCCATTTCAGAGACGAACTTAAATGCTAGGCTAGACCTGTTGGCCATTTGAGTTACAAAGGGTTGGAAGAAGTATCCTAGAAATTTAGTTTGAGACCTTGACTTTGAGTGCCAGTTCACTGCCCAAATCAATAGTACTGGTGTTTGCGTGGCCCAAGTCAGTAACAGTGTTTGGATGTGGGCTCCTGGAGAAAGATTAGACACAAGGAATAAGTTAAAAAAAAAAAGAAGAAGAAAAAGTGACCAAAGGGATAACAACAGAAAACTACACAAACAAGTATATATTAAGGAATACCAAAATTTAAGGAGGTAACACAGGAAAAGTGATTGTGAGAGACGCCAGAAGGATGGGATGAGCAAGAAAAGTGGGAGGGATTTTATCCTAGAAATTGAAAGATAAGACAGTCTATAAGGAAGTGATTGTTTATTGTATTAAATAAATACATCTGGGAGACATTGCTGATGTTCATGAAGGAAATTCCATTGCAATAATGTGATAGAAACGCTTAATGTTGTGAAAGGTAAATGGATTTTAAGAAAAAAAGAGATGGTGCCAATGGATTGTGAAGAAGAATGTGCAAAGTTATGCTAGAGGAGGCTGTGGTGCTGTCAGAGGGATTTTTTTTTTTATTAATATAGGGACAACTTAAAGAATGTTATATTTAATTAAAAATGTAGGTTAGCATAAGGTTACAATGAAAAATAATTGAAAAGGGGCAGCGCCTGTGGCTCAAAGGAGTAGGGCACCAACCCCCTATGCTGGAGGTGGTGGATTCAAACCCAGCCCTGGCCAAAAACTGCAAAAATAAATAAATAAATAACTGAAAGGCAGATATGCAAATATATCAAAAGTTGGAATAATAGATTATTTGATAAGTAAATGTAGCAGACTTTCATTGAGACTGACGCAATATATAATAA
This sequence comes from Galagoides demidoff, assembly GCA_963574575.1. Taxonomy (NCBI): domain Eukaryota; kingdom Metazoa; phylum Chordata; class Mammalia; order Primates; family Galagidae; genus Galagoides; species Galagoides demidoff. Next base: position 14,302 of record CAUYQV010151448.1, on the reverse strand, counting down.
GTTTGTAAACTAGAAAAGATTATTAGCCTTGAGAAGGTTGATGCATTGTGTTTTTTTTTTTTTTTCCTCAGTGAAGTATAATATAATGTTACTGTTCAACACAAATAGCTAGTGGGGAGGTAACAATTTATTGGAACTGTAAAAGTTCCGAGCACCTGCTTTGAGGGTAAGATAAAGAAGCTTACTACAGATATATAGAAAGATTTTCAGATATCCCTGAATATTCAAAAATGAGGCTAATGAGATCAAATCTGTGGGGCCACATGCAGAGCTCTGTGGTTTTTCTCCAGTGACTCCCAGGGTGTGAAAGCATGGCAGTGTTAATGCAAATTTGGAGTTTTTCAGAGTAAATATTATGAAAACAAAATAACAACAACAACAACAAAAAGAAGTGAGAGAGTTAAGCAACATGTTTATATTGTTCAAATAATAATTAAAGTGATGAGACACCAAGTTGAATCTGAATATGATTTAGGAGAAAAAGCAAAAGAGGGTTGATGTTAACTCCATCATGTGGCTGATGGTGACAGTGGCAGGTATGAGCTATCCTAGGAGCTAACACAAAGGAAAACTTGGTTGTAACATTTAGTCTAGTAAGAAATACGCAACCCAAATGCCCATCAACCCATGAATGGATTAACAAACTAAGGCATATATGTATCAGGAGGTACTATTTAGCCATAAGAAAAGATGGAGACTTTGCCTCTTTTATGTTTACCTGGATGGAGTTGAAACAGATTCTTTTTAGTAAAGCATCTCAAGTATGGAAAAAAAAAATATCCGATCTCTTAGGACTAATATGGACCCAATATGTAAATAATTACACACCCACAGAATGATAGAACACAAAGGGAGAGGGCAGAGGGGGAGGGGAGTTGACAAGATCTCACCTTAATGTTCACAATGTGAGGGCGTTCACCACGCCCCCTGGATGGAATGCTCTTCTACAACTTGAACTTTACAACTTGGAAGTGAGAACAACGTAACCTAAACTTTGTACCCTCGTACTAATTTGAAATAAAAAATAAATAAAAGGCACAGATGCAAACAGACAAAAAAGGCTTATCTTGATGTCACTAGGTTTCATCTTGATCTTACATTTCATCGTATAACCTGGAGATGCTACATGAAGACATTTTTTCAGATTTAGTTTCTCCTAGTAGGATTTAGTCTAGCATTAATTTTGACTGCTAATCATTTTTAAGGTTAGGTCTAAGGGTGATAATTATATGCCAGAAAGCCTCACTAAATACTAAATTTTCCCATGAATATTAAAACATGAATTTAAAATCTCAGGGGTTGATTGTATTTAGTGGAAACGTCTCTCATGATTTCATAAATAACTTCTCATTCATGTTCATGTCTAGATGTCCCAGAAAAGAGGTTAGAGTAGCCAGAGCATGATTTTTACCCTGCTTTATTTTTTATTGTAAAAGTATAAGATAAACGAATCATCCTTAACCCATTACATTAAGTCTTTCATAATTTCTTATAAATTAAAAGAATTTTCTGACATGTAAACTTTTCACCTAAATGTTTAATTTATATGAACTGCTACTGCTATATCCTAACAGAAATAGTTGATGGCATTAATAGTAACTCACATTACCACTGCATTTATTGCTAACCAATCACTTTTACGTACATTATGTCAATATACTAAATTTCATTGAATTCTACAGCCAATATGGGTGATGTCAATGCTCAAAGATGTGGCAAAAATAATTGTCTGCAAGTTTATATTAACAGTGTCATAGTTCATGAAAATACTTGTTTTACAATCATGCTTCCATGAATAGCACCTTTCAAATTTGGCTCTAAAAATCGTAGGTCTATATAGGTAACAGAATTTAGCGACCCCTTGAAAGTGAAATAAGAATAATATACTCTGAAAAATAATGCCTAATACAAGGGTCATGGTTTGAATGAGTCCCTGAAAGTTCATGTGTTAGAAACTTCCTTCCCAATGCAGCAGTGTTGAGAGCAGAGCCTCCAAGGGGTGACTATGTCATGAGGCTCATGAGGGTTTAGGGAGGAAAACAATAAAGCATCTATGCTGCAGACTTAAAACACTGTTAATAGAGTACACCATTGTAATAAAAAAAGTAAAGGTGCAATAATCATTGCTCAGTTCTCTTAAACACCAGGTGTGCTCTAAGCAGTCTGTAGTATAGCGTCCCAAATTTGTCCTGGTGCACAGCATTGTGAAGCCTGTAGTGCAGTAGGAGGAGGTGGGTACTAATCAGACAGTTACCACATATGAAACTGTAATTAGTGTACATGACCAGAAGCATCAGAGCACAGAGCTGGTGAGCTGCATAGTGGGAGGTGCTGAGTGAGACTTGGTGGGCAGACACGCTTCTCTGAGGAAGCAGGGGCTGAGTTGGAATCTCAAGAATGAGGCTCAGTGACAGGGGTGACCATGTTCAGAAAACCTGTGTCAGGAAAGAGTTTGGTGCATGTCAAAAGCTGAAGGAAGACCAAGGCCAAGTGGTTCATGCATGGAGTAAAATGGAGTGTGGTGCCAGACGGGGCTGAGTGGAGAGTGGGAAGCAGATCACGAGAGCCTCAGGTTACAGTACAAATGAAGGGCACTAAAGGCCAGGGTCAAGCCAGGGATGGGGTGGGAGTGATGGCTTGTAACCTGCTTGTATTTGGGATTGTTAAATATTTGTGGTTGTTGTTTTTCTTTTCTGCTCTAGTTGTACAGGAAAGGTGGGAGAGGGCTGCATAATGATGGGCGGGCAAGGAGGAAAATGAAGGCAACTTGAAAAGAAGGGAGTGGAGACAGATTGGAAGATACATATAAAGGCACCAATGAATTATTACTGAGGGAGCAAAGAGATCAAAGGAGGAAAATGTCAAGAATAACACCCTGGGATCAGCACCTGCAGCTCAGCCACTAGGGCGCAGGCCACATACACCAGAGCTGGGGGATTTGAGCCCCGCCCAGGCCTGCCAAACAACAATGACAACTACAACAACAACAGCAAAAATAGCCAGGTGTTGTGGTGTGCACCTGTAGTCCCAGCTACTTGGGAGGCTGAGGCAAGAGAATTGCTTAAGCCCAAGAGTTTGAAGTTGCTGAGAGCTGTGATGCTACAGTACTCTACCAAAGGCAACATAGTGAGACCCTGTCTCAATAATAAAAAAAAAAGAACACATAGGTTTAGGACATCAGGTTAATATTTGTTGACACACTGTAAATGATATTTTCATATTTTGAGTCAGTCTTGCTAGTGGGAAACCTTTATTCCTGTGATCTCATATTTCTATGAAAGCAAGCTTTAAAAAAGATCCTGGGTATTTTTTAATCACTTACTCGGTTCTTTCCAGTGGAGGAGGTATAAAGATTATCTGGTTAGTATTATAATTTGGAGGGGGGTGATGTACTCATGTTAATTCTCTCTCTTTCCCTCTCTCTCTCTTTTGGAGGGTAAGGGAATTTTTACCTACTTCTAGAGACAGAGCTTAAGAGCTTAATTAGTCCCTATGAAAGACTTGGAATTATTCTTTCTGCTTGTGACTATCTAGACAAGTCTGTTATTTTCCAGTGTGGCATGTTCGAAACGTGTTTTGGCCATGACATAATCTGTACTCTAATCAGTCCACCAGCAGTAATGCTACCTAACACTTTAATATTCCATCTGTCTTTCTCCGGTGACTGTCTTTTAATTGGCTTTTAACTTATGAGGGGAAGGGAATATGATTTAGGTCTCCTAAAACCCTTACATTAGCTCCAGCAATGAGTAATTTGTCTCCACGAGTAACTGAAGCTGTGGGTATGGGTGAGACTGCCTTGGGAGAGAATCAAGAAATAAAGGGATAACCTAACACTGAGTATATAATGGCAACTGAATGTCAACACTGTTAAATTAAAATGAGGGTTACGATACATCATATTCATTCAAAACTATAAACATTATATTTGATATTTTAGCAAACTCTGAAAAAGAAGGAATTGAGATTGAAGTATTATTTAGTGTGCCAGGGGGTGTTTTGGTGATGGTGACAAGTTCCTGTAGGAAACAACTCTTTGGAAGAAATATGTCTTGAGCTGTTTACTATAGTGGAGTAGAAATTAGGAAAGGGAATAGAGGGAAGAAAATTAGGAGAAAGAAAGTAGCATGAAATTTCCTCTTTTTCTTTTTTTTTAAAAAAAACTTAACTCTAAGAACCAGTACATTATTGTGGTTTTTATTTTTTAATTGAGGAGGAAATGCTTTATCAGAACAATTCTGACATTCATTATAATGGTTATGTATACCGTCAGCAGTAATCATCACAAAAATATTCTAAAAATATGGAAATGCACTTATTTTAATTGCTTAAGTAATTCAAGTTTCACATTGTTATTCCTCTCTGAAAACATAAAAAGGGGTCTTCAGCGGAGTTTCTTAGTCTTTAGTGTGAAGTATCACGAAAATTTAAGTGTGAATTAGAACAAATATAGAATCTTAGCATGTAACGTATTCTTGGGGTTTATTACCTGCAGTGAAGAAGTTTTAGTTCATCTTCAAGAAAAATCAAGTTCACACAAGCCATGCAACTGGACAATTGATTTCCCTAGAGAATTCTACGGTGACTACAACTTCGCTCCTGAAAATTGTCTGCCATGGCTTTGCTAAGTAACACATGCGATACTAAACCACAGTATAAACTTACTGGATTGATTTGTTTCTGTATTTGGTGTATGTGTCTGGAACTTATCACAGGAAAAGTACCAACAATAAGGAGTTTTTAATTTCAGATTAATATGAAGGTGCAAACGATTAGGTTATATTGTTTGTTTGCATTTGTTAGGTATAGTTCAAGTTGCAGTGGAAGAAGGGATATATATTAGAAGTATTAGACTGTATTCAATTGTGGGAAGATAATGTGGAAATTATAGTGGCATAAGGGGAGTTAGGAAATCTGAGAAAGTTTCAAAACGCCAACAAACTCCCCAAAGCACTGTCATTGATGGTGAACCACCTCTGGAGAAGGCTGAGAACCCAGCCAGGATTTGCTGCTGAAGTTAAAGTGCACGTGGAAGCTTGTGGAAATGTTATTTACCAGTTTTTGCCCCTCTGAGCACTGCCCTCTGATGGCCCACTGCCAAGAGTCTGTCTGGTTCTGGGCTTAACGATACTGTTATTTAAGTAGGACTCATAACTGCTGAGAAGCATTGAAGACAGCCACAGTGCAGAAGAGAGTGAGGGTCAGCTGCGGTTGGCTGAACACCTCTGTGTCCATCACTCTGTGCGCCTGTTATGTTTAAACAGTAATGATCACCACATCACTTTCCTCTCCCAGATGGTGCACAAGTCCCTTTTTGTTGAACTGTAACCCACATCTACAGAAAGAAAAGGGTACCAACCAATGTAGCTTGTAGATTAACCAAGTTGTCAATAGAACAGACCCACAAGGGACACTTAGGATTCAGTGTTGAACAAGACAGAGAAAGTTCCTGGCTTCTTACAGTTTGAATTCTAGTAGTACAGTCAGAAAATAATGAATAAGTATTTTATTTGAAGTCATGCAGTGGAAAGTACAGCAAAATAATTAAGCAGCAGAAGAAATAGAATAATGATTCCTTGGAGCAGCATGAGTGGAGGGTGGGAGGAGGATTCCTTTTGTGTGTGTGTGTGTTTAATTTTAATTGTTTTCTTTTTTGAAAGATGGGGTCTTGTAATGTTGCCCAGGTTGGAGTGCAGTGACTGCTCACAGGAGAAATCCCACTACTTATTAGCATGGGAGTTTTGACCTGCTCCATTTCTGACCTAGGTTGGTTCATCTGTCCTTAGGCAAGCTGGTGGTTCTCTGCTTTGGAGTGGTCACCATATTGATGCTGAACTTAGTACTGACACCCAGTTGGCATAAGGACTACAACCCAACCTCAAGCCATACTCCTGCCTCAGGCTCTCAAGTATCTGGGACTATAGGTTCAAACTTCTAGGCCCATCAGGGTTTATTTGAATTAGATGGATTGGAAAGACCCCTCAAAGGAATTGCAAATGAAAATCAGAGATCTCAATGATGTGATGTTGTGAATCTTTCCACTAGCTGGGATAAAGTCAATATGGACAGACAGTCTGAAGCATTTGGGAACGAACTTAGTGGTTTCTTGGATGACACAGGCAGCATGTCTTAAGTAAAGTGAATGGAATGGAGTTTTAGGAGCAAAAATTCCTTCCCAGAGACGTGTTCACAGACAGCAACATAGGCATGAAAGAACCTTGGACATAGTGTGAGTCCCCTGGAGGGCTTTAAGCAGAACTGAGACATACTCAAATTTAAATTTTAGAAAAATAACACTGGCATCTTCTTAGACAGTAAATTATAGTGAACTTTTAGTAGAAACATGGAATCTTAAATGAAAAACAGTTATAGTTCAGGCTGGAAATACAGCCAACTTGGTAGCGATTAATGATCAGATCCTGAGTTGGTTTTGTAGGTAGAGCTGGATAATAGGAGTTACTGATGGACTGTTATTAGCAAGGACAATAGAGTTAAGAATGATGATAATGTTTTTGAGGAAGTTGATGAAATTTGATGGTATTTGCAAAGATGAGGAAGAATGGAGCAAAGTGAGTTTAGGAGAAAATTAACCTGCATTAGAAGTAAGGAGGGGGGATAAGGGAGAAGGGAGAGTATGCGGAGGACCTCACCTAATATGTATGATGTAATGGTACATTTCAAAACTATTAAGAAATGAGTATAATGGTGATGTATACGTTACTTAGTTTAGTGTAAGAATTTCACATTGTATATCAAAGCAGTACCCAGAACCTCATGAATGCATCAAGGTACAAAGTTATGATTTAATAAAAATAATTTTAAAAAAGTAGAGATTTCATGCTGATTAGGCTTACAAACAGGGAGATTGAGATGTACCGGAGAGAGGTCAACCTTGAGCTGTACATTTTGGAGTTATCCAAAGCCAGATTGTATTTAAAGACATGACACTAGAAAAGATCAGAGGGGAAGATGATAGAGTATGAAAGGGAAGGGGTGTTATATTCTGGTGGAGACGACTGTGTGGAGTTTAAAAAGAGAAGTGTTATATTCTGGTGGCATATGCTTAAATGGAGAGGGTGGCACTTATTATGCATAAACTTATTTATATCCTATTTTTCTTTACAAAAATTTAAGCTAATTTTCAATAATACATTCGGCACTCTAGAGTTAAATTTAAACATAGGGTAGTTGCGTGCAAGAGAGAATCAGGGAAGTTAAATTATGGAGCTAAAAGCAAGTTAACATAGACATATTTAATGGAAATATTGATAAAGATGAGCTGCAGATTTTTTCTCCAGAACTAAGAGTAGCAATGTAAGTAATTTAAGTAATTAAGTTAGAAAGATTTTAACGTTCATAAATTAAAATCAAAAACAGGAAAAGAGAGGTGGAAAGGGCAACATTTCTCTGCAGATGTTTCGATGGCTCTGGGGCTTCCATGAACTTGAAGTCGTATCAGATGTATTTCCCAAATTGAATTGCCCAGGATGCTGATACCTGGGATGGCAGGTGGCACTGGGATTTCATGTGACATCCCATTGCTGAGAGGAAATTCAACGAAACAGTTCTACAGAGCCCCAAGCAGTTGGACACAAGTTCACAATTCTCTAGTAATCAGCCTCACTTGGTCCAAGATAAACTTTATTTGTTTTAGATACTCTTTCCTGCAGTTCTCTCAACCAGGAGTTGGTAATGATTGGAGAGGAAGGAGCTCAAGGTTATTCTTTCTTCCAAGACACTGTGCCTCTTTTTCTTCCCATTCATCTCTGGGATTCATGTGAGACATTATATTTTTCCTGTGTTCCTTGGAATGCTACATATAGAACTGGAAAAACTTTCCATGTCCTATGATTTTAGTGTGATATGACATGATGAACAACTCCTTTGATGAAATAATTGGCTTTCCAAACTTTCACAAATGAGAAACCTTTTGGCAGTTAAGAAATGCCCTTGCTGGTGACTGGTGTGATGAATTGGGAGGAATTCTCTATGAGCAATGACCCGGAAGCCACAAAAACACAATGGTGAGGAATAAATGGGAAACATCTTTAAAAAACTAAAATTAAAGAAAAACACAATTCAATGAATACAAGAATGAAAATTATCAACCCAAAGGGTGCATCAATGTAGTAATCCCATTTTCCTACCATTTCTACAGGGTTATAATATGATTTTGAATGTTAAGACAATATAAGGATACAGTCTAGATTTATAAAATATTTCAATGAAAAATGTCCATTTACAGCAGCAGTTCTAACAACTAATAAAACCCTCCTACATTTTAAACACTTATAAATAAGCAGACTCAAAGTTTCTTTTAGAGACAAGAAGCTAATAACTATTATAAGTATTTACTAGGAAAAACAATTTAATGAATGGAAAATGAAACGTCATTCCCATGACTATTTTAAATGATAAAATTAAGTCTTAGATTATTATTAAACATTTTAATAAGGCTGTTAAATTTTAGTTGTGCTAAATGTAACAGAATCTTTGAGGTTATTATAATAATTATAAGATGAATTTTCATTGGAACCAAGTGAAGAAAGTATCTGATATGAAATAGTTCGTGTAATTTTCTGTAGAAAAGACGTAAGGAAGGTGATTTTTTTCTACATGAGTATAATTATTAAGTAGACAACAGAAAATGTAAACAAGAAAAGCCATCTTTCAAGTGTGCTAAAGAGTGGCTGGTTAGATATGGCAATTAATCACCGTAATATTTATGGTATTTTAAGAACAGCTCATACTACATTCATCAGGGGTGACTTCTGCTTAATTAACAAGATTGCAAAAAGATGTCAAACACTAGCACAAAAACACAATTGAATAAAAACAAAAACAAGTATTAACTAGGGACTGGTGATCACACAATGAACTTGCATGCAATCTTTCACCTGCCTGATTTCCCACCCACCCCCAGCCCCCACTGGATATTTTAAGGAACAAGGATTTCTCACTGTGGTTCAACAGGGTATCACTGAAGATTCATAACAGCAAAATGATGTAATCCGTATTATGTGGGGGTCTCAGTGCTGACCACCTCTCCTCTGATATGTTCTTATGGCTTATTTCTGTATGGGCAGCTACCTACTTTCCCACATGGGTTAAGTAGCCTGAAGTGCCAAAGTAGGATTTCTGGCAATTTTTTTTTTTTTTGAGACAGAACCTCAAGCTGTCCCTCTGGGTAGAGTGCTGTAGCATCACAGCTCACAGCAACCTCCAACTCCTGGGCTCAAGCGAGTCTCCTGCCTCCGCCTCCCAAGTAGCTGGGACCACAGGCACCCGCCACAACACCTGGCTATTTTTTGGTTGCAGCCATCATTGTTGTTTGGCGGGCCCAGGCTGGATTTGAACCCGCCACCTTAGGTGTATGTGGCTGGTGCCTTAGCCACTTGAGCCACAGGCACCGAGCCAGGATGTCTGACAATTAAGTTTGCCAACTCATCCTAGAAAAAGTGCTACGTACCTCATTGCTGAATATCGGTGTGGTCTGCAGATGGCCAAGGGAAGTACTTTGCAGGCGATTTAGTGATACTCAGCAATGACGTATGCAACACTTTTTCTAGGATGAGTTTGGGAACTTAATTGTCAGATGTCATACACTGGACTTAGATTGCTTAATTTACATTCTGACTTCGTCATTTCTCAGCTGTGTGATTTAAGTAAGATAATCTCGCTATATAACTTATATTTTTATAAAGTTACAAATTTCATTTTATAATTTACAAAGGATATTAAGAATGCCTACCCTTAAGGGTGATTATGAGGATTACATTATATACATTCAACATATTGAAAATTCAACTACACAATAAATATTAGCTGTTGTTTAATTTGTATGCTTTTGGTCAGGAGTGTTTTCCATGGTTTTTCCTGCCTTAGTTTCTGAGAGGTAACCCCTAGTTACCTAGTTCTCTAGTTTTCCATGGTTATTCCCGCCTTAGTTTCTGAGAGGTAACCCCATCCCAATTTCTCCCTCGTTGGCATCTCATTTTAATGCCTGGACAACTGGTATTTGTACAATGCAGTGCAATTAATGGTTTACGATTCAAACACATATTTCAGCCTTTCTATGAAACTTGGACTTGATATGTCCCTTGCATGTGTTTTCTGTATATATTTGATCCATTTCATTCATCCAAAATTAATGTCAGGTTTAATGAAACTATAAGAAAGAGGCTTTGGAGCATTTGCTGACTAACATACTTAAGATATAAACCGAAGACTTCTATCTGCAGAGAGTGTTCCCATGATAGCATGATATACAAAGATCTGTCACGTGATGAGCTGAAGCAGGGAAGGGGGATCAGAGTGGACAACGAATATGTTTAGTTTAGGGAGATGATACAGCAGTGTGAGATAGTTGAGGACAGAGAGCAACGGATGTCTACTCAATCCAGTACCTCCATTTTAAATGGCATTGACAATCAGCATTAATGCTAAAAGGTGGAATTACCAACAGAGTGAGACCTTTACATACATAAAAGTGGTAGCTTCACGTAAATGCACAAGGTAGAGTTTGTTGACTGAGGCTCAATGGACACTCAGTTATGTGGAGGGCAGTAATGTGGGAATATTTCCTTACAGGATACACAAAAGTGCAGAACAATAGAAGGTAGGTTTTGTTTTTAAATTCTTGGCTGGCAAAATATCCTAATATGCACAAAAAAACTTTGGATTGTGCATTTTGTATAATGGCTGAATACATTTTTTTCCACATTGTGTTTCCACTGATTTAGGGGTTTTTTTTCATGGAAAGGAAGGGGCCCTCCCCTCTTTTATTCCTTAATAAATCTAATATGTTCACCGATTATAAGGTCATCTTGAAGAAACCTTCCTAGATCATCGGACATGGAAGTGATATTCAGCATGTTTGTTAGACATGGGCTCACAAGTGTTAAGATAGAGGAAGGTGGGAATCAGTACATATGTTGGTATCAGGACACAGACTTTTGACCAATGGTTTGTGATTCACTGGGTTAATATCATTTCCCTCCAATATTCACTGGATTAATATCATTTCCCTCCAATATCACTTACTAGGAACACAGTTCGTATTGAATTCCTGATGAATGGACTTGAATTCAATCGTTTACATGATTGCCTTATTATCTGCTTAATGTCCTACTTGTGCTTTGGCTTAAAACATGACTGGGTGTTCCAGATAACATGTTTTTGTTCGTAGATGAATCTTCTTTTCTCTAAAATCAGTTATGTTTCCTGTAGTGTCTTCCAAATTAAGGGACTGTCTCATGGTATTTAGATCAGACTGTGTTGGTCAATTATGTTCCTCGCAAAGTATCACAAATATATTTTGATAAATGAGTAAACACGTGAAGGTATTGGGGAATCGACACCATAATATTGCTAACGTCCGCGTACATACATGGATATGTTGAATTGTAAATTAAATCACACCCCATGTTGTTGACAAAAAAATGTTTTCTTGTTAAATACTCTATTTCCATAGTTCCTTTCTGATGTCACATAGAAATATAAGCTAGGAAAAGTGAGTACAATGAATGGTCCCTGAGCCCTCTGTTTTACCTTTAATATGTGATGGAAAATTCAGTGTTTACGAAATTATAAATAAAAGGCCTATGATAGGAGTATGAATATTTTTTTAGGGGGATAAATCTTTTTTTTTTTTTTTTTTTTTTTTTATACGGAGCCTCAAGCTATCCCCCTGGGTAGAGTACCATGGCATCACAGCTCATAGCAACCTCCAACTCCTGGGCTCAAGCAAGTCTCCCGCCTCAGCCTCCCAAGTAGCTGGGACCACAGGCGCCCGCCACAACGCCCGGCCATTTTTTGGTTGCAGCCATCGTTGTTGTTTGGTGGGCCCGGGCTGGGGATTTGACCCCGCCACCTTAGGTGTACGTGGCTGGCGCCTTAGCCGATTGAGCCACAGGTGCCGAGCCGTCTTTTCCTTTTCTTAAGAATATCTTTTGAGAATTGGTAAAGTCCAATCTATCTTTAAAAATTTTTGTTCATGCCTTTTGTCTCTTGCCTAAGATATCCTCACCTAATTCAACATCCCAGAGATTTTCTCCTTTGTCTTGTAGAAATTTTATAATTTTAGGTTTTATATTTACGCCTATGGTCCATTTTGTGTTCATTTTTGTATGTGGTATGAAATATTATCTACCCAGATTTTAACAGTGTAAAATTCTTGGTTCCAGAAAGATGACATTTATGTCATAAAATAGGATAAAAGCAACTTTCAGTGTAAAGCTTGATTTATAAGAAAAGCAAAGAAATCTCATGGTGTAAATGATAAGGAGGGAACTGAATTCCCAGTATTGAGTATGTAAATCAGCATTGTAGCCTCCGTATGGTGGGTGGGGGGTGGGATTAGTGTGTGAAGTTTCTACTGACCTAGGGTCTGGAGGTTAGCAACCAACTACTATGGGACAGTAGTCTTGAGTTCACTTAAGGTAGCTTATTGTGGCTGAGACTCAGTATAAAATGGTAATGCTGAATTCCTGAAAGAGCACATTTTCAGAGAAAGAATGGTAGGAAGAAACAAAAATCATTCACCAGCTCAAGGAAGTGGCAAGAAAGCTTGAGTTTGTCCCCGGAGAAGTCTCCTGAGGAATTTAAACTATCCTGCCCCTTGCACAGACTTGAAGGTTAAGGGGATAATATGTGAGTGGTCCAGAAACCCCTCCCCCAAATGAATTACACAGAATACCACTGGAATCCTTGGCAGAATTGATGTACAACTGGAGAGCGACGTCTATGGGATTCCTACAGGAAAAAATATCCCTAGGAAAGATGGATTACCAATAAAAATTTATAAAACAAGGCAGAACCCGTCAGGCTTACCACAGATGTCTTGCCCACAGCAGGGGCACACAGATAATGGAGAGAATGGAGCCCTTGTGGTGGTGTGTGGGGTGGCCCCGGAAATCCTACACCCTCAGCAAAAACCAGCAGGGTTACAACAGGGGGATTGGAGCCCACGAAGTCCCTGTTATTGTTGCAACAATTATATCAAAGGGAACATAAAACTTGACTTGGAAGAAACACTTAAAGCCCTAAGAAAATAACAGGACACTTTTTTTTTTTTTTAAGAAGAGCAGGCAGATTTGAAAGTTTTTTTGAAAAAGATAAATATATATTACCAAATCTATATTACCAAAATGTATTACAAGATTGCACCACAGAGAAATAGACATAGAAAATACGACAGAGGAGAAGGCCCGAGGAGGGGAGTTAACTTGGTCTTTTGAGATGTGGTTCTTCAGCAGTTTTATCTTGTTAGAATGGAGACTATCACAGGGCAAGAAGCTCCTTAGCTTTCTCCATTTTTGGAGCTGAAAAGATTGCACAGGGTAAAATCTTAAAAAGGGATCTGAGCATTAGGGATATCAGGATAAAAAAAATCCACAAAAGGGTATCTTTTATTAGGGAATCAGAATTAACAGCAAGCGGATTAAATGCAGGATATAGTTGCTGTGATGGCAGAGGTGATTGGAACGAACTGAAGATCTTTTTAAGCATTTGGTACTCCAACACTGAGTGGAAGAAGTTTCTAAATATCTTTATGGAAGAATGGAAGAAAGAAGAATTAAATGGTGACATTCAATGCTTGAGTTTAACAGAAAAGAGGGCCTAGTTTGTACCTGCGTGAGTATATTTCTTTAAGTCTTACTAAAAGTGTTTATCTTAAGCAAGATAGTTACGGGGAAAGAAATAGGATGGAGAAAGTCGTGTTCATATTGAAACTTTTCATTGTTAAATCCTACTTCTGATTACTTCAGGCACATCTGGAGTAAGTTTACACTCGGGGACCACGCCAGATGCAAGGCTCCAACATTTACTTGGTAATAATATCAGCTATAATCACAAGCAGAATGCCAAAAAGAAAAGCATCAGTCTCCTCAGAGATGACTTGTGCTTTAATATTAACTAATATTAAATTAATACGGTACCTCAAGTATCTCATCCAAATCTCCTTTCAAAAATAATTTGAACTACCGATGAATGGACAAAAGCGGGAGATACCAAGGATTAGGCAAAGGATGAGGGCATTATGAAAACAGACCAGGACTGCTTCTGAAAGTCATCAAGGGCTTGGCGCCTGTGGCTCAATTGGCTAAGGCGCCAGCCACGTACACTTAAGGTGGCGGGTTCGAATCCCTAGCCCGGGCCTGCCAAACAACAATGATGGCTACAACCTAAAAACGGCCAGGCGTTGTGGCGGGCGCCTGTGGTCCCAGCTACTTGGGAGGCGGAGGCAGGAGACTCGCTTGAGCCCAGGAGTTGGAGGTTGCTATGAGCTGTGATGCCATGG